>PVKE010006876.1:0-52724 GCA_004027555.1 Craseonycteris thonglongyai
GGTCATTGACCTTTACGAGCTTGTACTCAATCTCAGAGGCTTTGCTTTCGTGGCTGGCTTTAGCAAGTCGTTCTCCCATTTGTTGGAGCTGTATTTTGTTTTCTTGGGCAATGGCAATTTCCTCTTGATAATCCTGCAAAATAAATAACAATCACAGAGGTTAGAAAACATATTCCTGATACAGTTAGATCAACTCTACCAAAAACACGATAATTATAGTTTTTTGCTGCTTGGAAATAGTTTGAGTATGGGGAACACCATGTGAATATCCATCCATGTGTATAAGACTTAGTGGAACCTTTATTTTCTGGATGTGCGTAGAGTACAGATTGAGTTTTTATATAAATGTTCAATAGGGAATGGGAGGTGCTTCTTATTTACATAAAAAGGGCAATAAAAATATATACATAGATACAAAAGACACCATTGGAAGGATTTTAATGATGGAAAATTATTGTTGAAATCACCAACCTGATGTTATATTTACATTCATTCTCCCTATAAATAGCTGCCAAGGGGCTTATAAGATGTTTGTGTGCCTGCATGTGCTCGTGTGCATACGTATGTGTGTGCTTGCATGTACATACATATATGTGTGCATGCTTGCATGTCTGTATGATTGACTTATAGTAAATGTATATATGTAAATACATATATATATATGTGTCAATTGTCATTTATGCAGAATGTTTTAAAAGAGCACCCTCATTTAAAAGAGATATTTTCTAATATATAATGTTAATGTTTTACAACACATAAATTAATGGGAAATTAATTCTCAAGAATAATGAGTATTCATCTTAGAGAATCAATATGTCTCAAATCTTCTTTATTCACCTGCCCAATTTCTGCCTTCTCTCTTCTTAAAGATTGTTGTGGATAAGGAGATCAGGCTCCATGTGGTCTACTTCAAGAGACAGACCATTACATGGTAGGATACAGTGAGTGTGAAAGGACATAGCCTGTCCACCTTGACCTGTACGCCCTAATCAATGGTCCTCTTACTCTCTTGCCATAGTGATAGGAACCAATCATTTGAATAAACCCGTTCATTTTTTAATTTTTCTGGCTTGAGCTGTTGTTAGGTACCAAGTATTTTCTCAGGCAAACAACAGGTGAAGACAGGCATCTAACCTTTTCTTGCTCTGAGGTTAGAGAGGCAACAGGGCTACTCTTTCAAGTGAGTTACGGAAGCAAAAAGGCGCCCAAAGGAATGCGAAGAACCAGTGAAATTTCATTCTGTCCAGGTACTGAGAGCCCTCCTCTGGCTCAGGACCCTCGCCTACCCTCCTCTGCACGTCACTGCAACAAAACGGGGCTTCAAAGACCCACACACTGGATGTACTTACTAAGATTTACAATATTTTACCACAAGTTTAAGATGATCTTATTGAGAAATGTTTATTGCAAAGGAATTACTCCAAGCCTAAAATAGTATTTACAACATAATAATCTTCTTGTGCTGTCTTTTAGATTAATGTATTTTTAAGTGTTAATGCCGGTAGACAACAATGTCTTGGTTACAGTCTGTTTATTAATTGCTGTTTTCTATGCTGTCAAAATTACCAAAGCTCGGTATTATTTTCCTTTAAAAAAGAGACAGCACAAGAGGCAAGCTCATAAAGACTCCATTTTATATCCCATAAATTAATTTTATATAGAAAATTCTGTAGCTAATATTTAAAGATAATTCCTAACATTGTACCAAAGAGTGGAAAAAATTATCTGTGAAAAACTGAAGATTTTCTAAATTTTCAATTATGACTGGGCTTTGAGATATTTTCTCCATGCCCCCAAACTATGCACCTTAAATTTCATGAAGAAAATCAATGAGACTATAGATACACTTAGTGAAAATGTATTCTATAGCAAACTTCATTATAATACTTACAGTACATTAATCATGTCTTGTGGAATGTTCTCTGAGACCCAGATACTAGCAAAGGACAGAGTTGTTTACTGATGCTAAAATGGAAGTTTTACAATAGCAAATGTACAAATGCTTATCCTTATAATTTGCAATTTTATGTGGAAACCCATAAATTCAGTTATTAATATTACATGTCTTCAGAGTGGTTTTTTGCTTTCTATGTATGTGCATGGATAAAAATAATTTTTCCTAATAACTGTTTATATTTTTTCAGAGTGAATAGAGCTATAATTCATTTATTCAACAAATCCTGAGTTTTTATGAGAAGTTGGCATTGATCTGGATGAAGCAGATGCACAATAAACAAAACAGACAAAGTCCCTGTTCCAGTGAGAACAGATAAGAAAGTGGGGGAAACACATTTAATATCAGATGGTGATATGTGCTAATAAGAAACAACTAAAATAAAATTAAAACAATTGTTCAAAACAATCTGGAAATGCCACTAAAATCTTCAAAAACATTACAAAATGCTTTTCAAGTAAGTTTGATCAGCCCTATATGGACATAAAATGCCCTGGATCCATATAAAATACTGAAATAATCATACATAACTTGAAAATAATAAGAAGCCAAAATTCTCAGGAAAGGCCTCATTCCTGTGACTGTCTATAAGTCATATTGTATAAAGAAAATGTCAGTGCAGTTGATCCTAGGATTTTTTCCCCTTTAGTTCCTCTCTAATGATGGTGAGTACCTCTTTAGAAACAAAAACACACAAAAAAACTACACACATAAGTAATTCCCACTGTAGCAGAAACTAAAATCTCCAAGCACTGAACATTATCTATCAGCAGATAATCAATTTCATCACAAATGGAAAATATTATTTGTATTTTTTTAAAATGTAAAGGAGGCCTTCCCATGTAAGTTTACTTTGTATGAAAGAGAAAAAAAATGTTTATAACACAGGGCTCCTTTGACAGGAAGGTAATTATAAGCAAGGCCATTTCTAACTCTTGAAAGTGCACTTGAGCATTAGGAAGAGTAGAAACATACATGTGTGGGTATCCCATACCTTCTTGAGTTTCTCTATCATTTCTTCAATGAGAATGTCTCCATTTTGGGAAACTTTGCTTTCCATTTGAGTCAACCATTCGCAAAGCTCCTTGTTCTTTTCACTGAAGACTGCCCATTCATTCAGTCTCTCATTAACTTGCTGCCGCCTTAGGGAGAGCTGAAAGTGTAAAATGAGAGAAAATGCAACAGGATCATCAGAGTGGAACTTACACCCTGAGGGAAATAGCCAATAAACTCTGTTGGGTGGGCGAATATGAACAACCGTGCATCTCTTTAGGTATTGTTCTTTGAGCTACAGTCCTAGGAAAACTACTGTTAGCCTAAACGATTCACAACCAGAAGTTATCAAGAACAAGTGGGTGACAATAAACCCTGTGCTTTCCTCCTGAAGGGCCGCCTGCAAGTTCATTTGTTACAGGTTCTAAACAACCCAGCTTCATGCTACAGTTGGTTCTGTGTAGATATAATATAGGATCACTGCACTTTTAGTAAAACAAGTACTTTTCTTTGAAGAAGAAAACTATAGAACAGACAAAGAACAGTGAATTTCCCTGGGTGGAAAAGGCTAAGAAAACCAGGTTTAAAAGTTTTGGAGATGAATTTTCTTACACTATGCTATTCCAAGACAACGCTGGTGATAAGAGCACATGCCTTCCCTCTTGCACCCCTTAACTCTAGATCAGGGGTGCCCAATCTTTTGGCTTCCCTGGGCCACAGTAGAAAAGGAATTGTCTTGGGCCACACATTAAATACACTAACAATAGCTGATGAACTAAAAAAAAAAAAAAAAAAAAAAAAAAAAAAAAAAAAAAAAAAAAAAAAAAAAAAAAAAAAAAAAAAAAAAAAAAAAAAAAAAAAAAAAAAATCACAAAAAATATCTAATGTTTTAACAAAGTTTACAAATTTGTGTTGGGCCACATGTTGGACAAGCTAGGTCTAGAACTCTGACAGCATAGTGTACAGTGTTTTGATCGGTTGTCATACTAGAATTTTGAATTTTGGGGTGGATATAATTTTTTTCTTTTCATTCACAGAGCATCAGAGTCAGAAGTGTGGCCAATAGGTAAAATTCTGGTTCAATGATGTCCAAGCTGAAACTATATTTCCCTAATTGGGACCTCATGAAGTAACCACTTTCCAAGAAAAGACTAGAAACTCCTCTCTTGAGACATAAAACGAACAGGTCTTGCTATGTGTAGCTCCTCCCTCCTTCTCCCAAATCTCAGCCACAGGCAAGAAAGAACACTCGGGTTTTTCTCAACAACATCTGCAGGAAAGATGGCCACATAACAGAAAAATCTTAACGATTTCTTTGAGAGGTAGGTATTATTATCCCCATTCCAGAGACAAGGAGAGAGAAGGTTAGGCACAGTTTTGAGGCATTTGTTTATAGTGGGTACAAGATACTTGTAGGACCAGCAAAGCTTGAGTCTTTGATAGTGGTTGTATTATAATATAACATAGAATGAGCATTAAAAAACACATATTGATTGAATATCCAATCAATCAATCAAGTGAGATTCAAAATCAGTCTTCATCACTTACTAATGATATCACCAGGGCAAAACTATTCATCTCCTCTAAGCCTTACTTTCTTCATTTGCAAATTAATCTTTCATTGGTTCCAAAATTCATTAAACAAATGTTTATTGTTTGCAATAAACAACTGTCTATAAGGTGCCAAGCATGGTCCTATGTACGGAAATACAGTAGGCTCACAATACAATACAAACAAACAAAAAATAAAAAAATAAGAAACTGACCAGTAAGCACTAAAGACAACAGAAGCTGGCCATTAACATACTACTATTATTATACATGACTACCGGGCATTGTGAGTTTTCTGTTTTGTTTTCTCTTTGATATTCATGTATTTAGTATCTCCACTCAGCAGCTTGAATATCTGACTCTTGTGCTTTCACACACACCCTGGAAGTATTGCTTTCATTTGCTCACATAGAACAGAGCTGAAAGAGAAACAGATAAGCTACCAGCACTGGTAGCAAATTGGCGCCCAAAGCTTTTCAAAAGATTTCAATTCATAACGGGACAGCATTTTCCTTTTGGTTTGTAAAGCTAATGTTTAGGCTGGATGATAAGGGAGCGTTCCCATCTCTCTCTTTTGGCTCCGCTGAACCCTCAAATATTTTTATCAGCTTAGCACATATTTACGTTTTCTCAAGGGTATAAACACACTTCAGTGCCAACAACTGACAAGTACCGGATAAAACCTCCAGTGTATGAAGCAGCTGAACAGGAAATACATCCTTTTCTACTTGAAATATTTTTACCATGACAATACGAAAAACACCAGGCAATTACAATGATGATATATTTACATCTCAACTAGAATTACACACAGATCTACAGACCAAAACAGGAATAAAAGCAAATATGAGCTATGGTTGCCCAGAGGTACAACAAACCAATGGGGTGTCTGAAAACAGGATACTTTTATGCATTAACTCTGCTCTGCAAGTCTACTTACAGTACGTCTTTCTCGTTCTGATCTAAGTCCCCGTGACTCCTGCCTTCTTATCAGCTGCTTCAACTGGAGTAGGAACAGACTACTTGGGATAGCACCATGTTTAACTCAAATTCGTAACTTTCAAAATGAGACACAGGCACAAGCTCATTTCCTTTTGTGGTTTAGACTTGATAGAATTTCACCGGAAACATGAGCTGAAGAACCAGTAAATAATCTATATTCCTCCTTACAGGTATATCCTGGCACCTTTGGTGTGACCCGTGGCTAACCTCTCACTGGCTTAAATAACTGTTTTACATTGAAGTAACAGCCAATAAGTACACTTTAGCTTCATGCCTTAAGACACTCAATATAGAAAGTTTCTAGAAACACTATTATTCGATCTGCTTCCTTTTTTACTTGTCTTATAAGTGTAAGGTATGATTCTCTTCACAGTGTATCATATGATCAACAGCAACTTTCAAAATGTATTTCCAAACAGGCTGGTGTCTACATATATTTGTCTGGTGAGCAATTTTACAACATACATTTTCCCCCCCTTTTTCTTTCTCCACTTTTATTGATATATAATTGACATATAACATTGTATAACTTTAAGGTGTACAATGTCATGACTTGATACAGGTATATATTGAGAAATGATTTGTTAACACATCTATCACCTCTCATAATTATATTTTTTTTCTGTGTGGTCAGCACATTTAAGATCTACAGTGTTAGTAACTTTCAAGTATATAATACAGTCTTGTGAATTATAGTCCACATGCTGTACATCAGATCACCAGAACTTATTTATCTTGTAACTGGAAATTTATACCCTCTGTATCTCATCACAGCATTTTTATACAATACCAGTTCTACTAAATCAAAAAGTATTGCATAATAACAATCATCTTAAATTTCGAAATATTCAGAAACCTTGTCATTATTTTACTTTTAGAAGAACATAAGCATAAAAACATAAAACAAAGGTCCTAAAGTCATCTCTAAATGATTAATGGTACCTATGAATATTTAGTTCTAGTCATTGGAGATTTAAAAAAAATCATCTTTGTCCTGAAGGACTTCATAGTCTTGAAATCACAACATTAAAAAAGAAGAAGAAAGAAGCGACACACTGACCCACGATGGCATAGACTGAGAGGGGACTAGGAGCTCAGAGGAGCGAAAAAATAATGACGTCTGTGCATCTCAAACCTTGGCATCCCAGGGGTTGTGGAATTTGAAAGAAGATGGGTTAGAGATCAGAGGGTAAGGAACAGTCAGTCTAGGCAGGAAGAATGGCCTGGGCAAGGTCTCAGGGAAGAGCATCAGGGCAGGTTTGGAAGGACATAGGGACCCATAGGAGCCAAAGTGCTTCGTCTCTGATAGGTTTACAGACGTCAATTAGCTACAGAAATGGATCCAGTCCAATTTATTTCATATCACAAGCTGGAAAGTACTGAGTCAGCCAGTAGAGCTAGACTTCGAATTTTAAGAAAAACAAATGAACAAGGCTCACAAAAGCAACTAAACATTGCCGTCTGTGATCATTTTTTATCGTTTGCACTACCGATTTTTCTTTTGTCTATATAAAATGGCATAATACAATTTTAATATTAAAACGATATATATACTTTACTGGGTGGTCAAGTATTGATTTTGGATTGAAGAATTCAGAAAAGAACAAATATTGTAATTAACATGATCACGCCCCATGTAAGTTCCTCCTTGCCTTCACTGAGAATACGGAGCTCTGTGAAAGGTGACTAATTTTGAAGTCAAATTGTTATCAGGCTTATGAAAATCCCCTCTTCCATCTCTCCTTTTTAGCAGTACAGTATAAACTTCTAGGAGAATCTTCCCACATTTACCAAGCGTGCTCCAGAATTTTCCTCCGGCTCGTGGCCAGAGAAGTGTCTGGGTTTTAATCTAAACGTACAGAGAGAAATTTACCAAACAACAAATTTCTTCTTGATGTCAAATGCATCAAGAGGCTTTGAGCCTCTTAGGCTCTGTTTAATGTTTTCTGAAACACAAAGAAGCAACCCTGATGTTGGAAAAAGTAGGGAGGAGAGGAGAGAAGCAGTTGTCCTGAAATGAGAGGCACAAAGAAAGCTGCTTCCTCATCCTTCCAACCGCTGCTTCTCCCTGGCCAGGTCCTGTCTGCTCTTCCCCCCTGTGTCTTTACTCAAGCTGCAACCCCGTCCCACACATCGGCTGGATGCCCCCACACCCATTAGTCACTTCCACTCTTCATCTCAGCACTCCGTCTGAGATTTATCCTCTTTAACAAGCATCTTCTCTCTTCTTTAAAATCTGCACTTCCCAGACTTTGCTTACCTCTTCAAATATTACTCTAACTTGTTTATATCCAGTTTTCTTCTTCAACAGTATAGATTCTTCTGGACTGATTTTAGTCTCAGCTCAGTTGTAAACTTGATAACAGGGATATCTACTATAGCTTATGAAACTCACAATCATTAATGCGGCTGATTCATTGAAGAAATATGCATCACAGCCCATTATGTGCTAGGCAAAGCAACGGGATAGGAACAAACACAACACAAACGGCTGCTGCTTCCTGGAGGCTAGGATCTCAAGGCCAGCAGCCAGAGAGCCTTTAATCAGTGTTATTCCTGTTGCCTCTGATGTCTTCTCATTACCTTTCCACAAACATTTCCTTTTATTTCCAAATTAAAACCCAATCTGGGATCTCTTTCAAGGTATAATGCACATAGAAGCTTAATAAGTGAATGAAGTATGACTAAAAACGCTGCAAACCATGAATTATTACAAACAGCCATGGTAAATCAACAGCAACAATAAATGTGCCATGTACAAAACCAGCTCCACAGTCTTATCTAAAATTGCAAACAAAACAATGTTTTTTCACTCATTTAAAGTAAGAAAGAGACCACCAATACCTACGAAGCAAAACCACATCCGTGAACCACAAAACTGTGTTTCCTCTTAAACATATAATGTCAGCAGGGAAGGGGAGAGCAAAAATGTCCAATTTGAATGCATCTCAAACACAAAGGGGAGATATAATTGCATTCTCCTGAGATATTTTTGTAATAACCACAGAGTTCTTCCTCTCTGTACACTTTCAGTTAGGAGATGGGTCCAAATGTGGCTCAAGTCACTCGACACTCCAAATCGTCTCCTAGCTTGTCACCTTTCTGAGCTAAGGGCCAAGTCTAGCATTTGTCTTACCTGGTGACACAGTTCTTCCCACTGCCTTTGCAGAAGCTCCACGCGTTCACTGAGGATGGAGATGTCGTCGGCACTGATGTAGGTACAGAGGGTGTCCTTCAGTGATGTCAACTGTGCCAAGTCATCTGTCCAGGTCCCCACTGCATTTTCCAATTCCTACATTAAAGACAAACAAACAAACAACAAACAAACAGAAAAACCTTGAATACCCACTGACATTTCTGAAGTATACTTGGAATCCCTTCTTGACACAATTACCTTTCCAGCTCACTCTATTTGAACATCTAATTTGGTATCTTCTTATTTATTTCCTACATAATTTGATTATTTGCTAAATTCTTCTGATAAAATACCAGGTTTGCTTACAGAATCTTCCCATCATCTATTTACCATTTCGCTGATGGCCTTTGATTGTCTTTCCTAAGCTGAAATTTCATTACTTCACAGGTCCTTACGTTTAAACTGACTTCATAAACCCCTAACCCATCTCTTCTTTTTGCCCCAAATTACTGATCATGTTAATGAAATATTTTTAAAAACCTCAAGCTCCTAGATTTAACTTTTATCTTCAACACTATGAACTGCTATATTCTGTGATACAGACTTATAATGTAACAGCTGAAAATATCTGTTGATGTTATTACTCAATTTAAAGTAATGGATGGAGTACATTTTCTGCAGAAGCAGAGATTTCTTTAATTAACTGTAAAAAATATGTCTCCTGGTCTTCATGAATAACTCTTTTATTGTTAAATTTATTGGGGTGACATTGGTTGGTAACAATTAAGATAGTTTCCAGATGCACAAGTCCACATCACATCACCTATGTATTGCATTATGTGCTCACCACCCAGAATCAGCTCCCCTTCCATCACCATATATCTGGTGTCTACTCCCCCTGCCCCCACCTCCTCCCTTTCCCTCAAGTAACCACCAAAGTATTGAGTGTGTCCATAATTTCTTGTTTCTTTGTTACATTCAGTTTTATAATCCACCTACAAGTGAGGTCATATGTTTCCTGATTCTTTCAGTCTGTTAAGAAAATAATTCATAAAACAAGGTTTGAAGAAGTTGACATTGGTTTTTGTAATGTTTGAATAGATTTTGCCATTTGTATAACTCATGTTTTTGCCAGTTCTTGATGTTTTTAGATTCCAGCTAATTTAGTATATAAATAAAATATTTGGCATGGCTGTTTCCCTCTCTTTTTGTCTCTTCACACAGGAGGTAAGTGTCCAAAGGCAAAGGCAATTAACAGTACTATCTGAGGCTAACTTCCCAGGCAATTTAGGTAAATAAGGTTTCAGCCTGAATTTTCCAGGTAATTGCTTTGTTTTGCAGTTAAGGGTGTTTTGGGCAAAGAATAGCAGAGTGCTGAACCAAAACACACCCTTTTAATCTCCAAACTCAATAGCAGGGCATGCTTGTAACTGTCGTGTATTTTGGGAGGTGAGGTCCCATGGTAACAGTTTTTGGCTAAAAGACCAAACCATCCAGGTATATTAAATATGCAGCATTTCTGTTTATATGCATAGACCTATTAAATTAGAACACCAAGGTATAGATTTTCCTCTTTGTATAACAATTTCTAATTCCAAACTCAAACATCAGGTTTGGTGTATGATTGAAAACGTTTAACGCCACTGCTACCAGCAGAAATCAACTCTTTCTGGCTGATAGACGCCATCAGATGAGTCTATGTGGCAATAAATAAAAGGTACTTTGGATTCACGCAACTTCAGTATCTACTAACTTTGGAAAGTTATTAAACTAGAAACTTCAGATTTCTCATCTGTAAAAGGGGAACAGCAGATGGTCCTCAGGAGCTTGTGTTCATGCCAATGAGATAACTCTGAGCTAGCCACCAGCACACAGGAGCAGCCTAAGAAGTCCCTGTTCCTGCTTACTGGACGTTTCCTTGAATCATGTTATAAATTTACAATCACAGGCTCAAAACACACTCTTTTTCATCTTGGCATACTTCTGAATTTATACCTCAAGATCACATTTCACTCACCATCCATGGTGTAAAGTACAGTACCTTTCATTTTTCCTAGCTCTTCTTCTTTCAAGTCTCAAAGAATATTCTTAAATTTTAATATCAACAAAAAATTCGTATATCCACACTTTGATTGCTAGACTTCTTTAAAAGTTAATCTTTCTTAAATGCTTATGTCCTTAGCTGAAGTGAAACAGAGAGCTGATTAAAATCCAAATTATTTAAGTATGCGTGAAGTCTTAAACACAATTACTGTAGGGCAGTAATTTGCAAATGACTGGGGACAAATGCAAGGTCACTATAAGTTGGGGAAAAAATGTAAAGGTAGTTTTGATTTGATCTGCATATTGCTCAATAGAGAACGGCTACTCAGGCACCTCACCTGGCTATACAGGTGTAACTGGGACAAACCCTAAAGCCACTAGGTCATGGTGGTCCCAGTGGCCTCATGCTGCAGGGAGTGGTCTGCATTAGCTGCTGTTTTGCTTCCAAGTATGACTTGAGATGTTGGACATAATCTTTAAGTAGATGGGGCCCTGAATACCTGAAAGGTTGCTTCTATTCTACATGCAGTTACTGAGATCCCGTTTTCCTTACACTAGAGTCTGGAGGACAGTGTGTTCCTTCCTGCATGAGCCATTGTCTGCAGAATTTCCAGGCTGCCCAGCCTTGCTCTCCTTTCTGCAAACTAGACTCTTCTGCTAGCATGACTCAGCAGTGCGGATGCTCCGAAAAGGTCACTTTTGCTGCAATACACTAGGAGCTTGCCTGTAGACGGCCCAAGGAGTTTGACTGGGTTACACTCTCAGCGGCGTGGGTGCGCGGAAGCACACGGGTAGGGGGCAGGTAAAGCCCCTTCCTGTTGTTTACCTTGCACCGCATTTGCTCCGCGTGGAGCTCGTCATGGTGATCTGGCAGGGGTGGGGAAAGCTTCTTTTTGAAAGTCCGCAGTTTCTCCAGAGATTCAGCTATGCCGTTCTCACATTTGCCCCAGTCCTGAAATGGAAGGAGAAAGAAATTTCATCCAGTTCTTTCTTTTTCTGTTGGTAGAAGATTGGGAAAAAAAGAAGAACATTCCTTAATTCCCAGAGAAAGAATTAAAGTGAGACAGGTGATGAGGTGAAGGTCTGCCCAAATCACATTGTTGGGGTAGGTGGTATCAGAAGGGCTGAGTTCTAAACTCACTCTGACTTATTATCTATGTGACTTTAAGCAAGTAACAGGCTGTCTCAGTTTTTCCCATGAAAATAAAAAGAATACAAACTATAGCTGTTGAAGGAAGCTTTGGGAATCAAGTCACCAGGTGTAGTGCACTGTCCAGAATATTATGGGTACTCAACATGTTACATGAACCTAAACTAACCTGCAGAGGTAAAAATATAATCACTGGACTCTGCCTGCTTCCTAAGCCCACCCATAATTACCCCAGTGCCTACACTATCTCAAACACACCATAAGTAATAAAAAAGAGGCTCTGGGAAAAATATGTGTAAGAGAAGTGAGATAAATGCAAAAATAATATAACCTTGATTCTCATTAAATTTAGTATATAAATACCGTGAGATACATACACTGGAATTATTACAGAAGTAGAAACACACAACTAAAAAAAGAATGGATGGCATTTGACTGACTTTATCCTGATAGTGCAGAAACATATGTAATAAAGGGTTACATATGTAATATGTAACCCCCCCCCCAAAAAAAACCACTAATTGGAGGAAGACAGATAATGTACTAGTTTAAAATTATACATCTAGTGTGCTGAATCCCAAAGACAGCAGGATAAGTGGTAGAGAGTAGCATTAGAGAAAGTGGTAGTTCTCTACACATGACAAAAGAAAATGTACAATATGTGGTTATGTTTTGGAAGGTTACACACCAAACTGGTAACAATGGTTACCTCTGGAGAAGTTAATAGGGTTTAAGTGGTGGTATAGAGAAAATTAATTTTTTTACTTTACATACTTCAATTATTACCTGAAAATTGTTTTTACCAGACACATGTTTTCTTTTCCGAATTTCTTTTTCGTTTCTTTTTAATTAAGAATTTAAAAAGTAAAAGAAGAAAATGAAAGGAACCATCATGGAAACTTGATTCTTGATAGCACTCTATCCACAAACTAACTCATACTTGGTGTCTCAGTGCCAATGCAAATTAAATTCAACTAAACAAGTGTCCTTAATTCTTGGGCTCCCTCTCCATAACAACCCTCCCCAGGGGCCACTCCACACAACGTAAATTACTGAGCTCCAAAGAAAAACAACTAGAGTTGCTTTTGGTAATGAGCATGGTGCCAAATCATGTTGCATTTTTCTTTACATTATCTCTTCCATCATTACTGGTCTTTTCTTGTCTGGATTCTTCTGTCTTCTCTTCTGGTGCCTTATTTTTAACACAGCAACCTCTGGGTGCCATTTACTACAACTGTCTTCTTTAAGAAGTAATGACTAAAGTATCTCCCTGCTCAGAATGCTTTTTGGTTTCTAACTGAATTGAGAATTTGGCTCAAGATACTCATTTCTCTTTTAAATTCCCTCAGGGAACTTCCTAGAGTGCATAACCACATCCCCTCTTTCGATTTATCAAAAAAATAACAAAAAAGAAAGAAAACAAAAACACAAAAAAATTGTCTATGTTGGACAGATTTGTTCATTTCCTTTATTAAAATATCTCTGCATTCCCAGGCTGCACTTCCCTCATCAACGTTAAGCATAGTGAGTAGACAGCCTTCTCAATTAAATCATCACACACTCTGAAATTGATCAACCTACACTCAGTAACTGTTCATTGATCTAGAAGAGAAAAGGTCAGCTTCTTATTTTTTTTGTAATAAAATTAAGAGGTGATAGGGAAGCAGGTAATTATGCAAGGCATAGAAGTATAATGACTATTGGGGGCGTATTTACTCAAGAGTATTGAATTAAGAGCTAAAAATAGATGAGCCTATAGCTGTAGGGACAAGAGACAGTAAAATGAGGCTGTATCAACATAAGAATTTAGCTTCATAAACTCCTTCTTAGGCAAACAGAACTTAGTATATGACTCAAAATAAAATAAACTTTAACAAGAGAATCGGGAATTCCCTTTCCAAGAATGGCTTAGATTCTGAAGCTATAACCAAGTCTCTTTACTACATCAACTGTAAGGAAATCACTAAATGTCACGGTCTGCAAACACCTATCAAAGTGGATGTTTTATGCAGCAAACAAACAGACTGACAAAAAAAGCAAATGCAGTGACTCAGCCATCTCGTCTTACTAAGACTTGGGAATGTGTCCAATAATCACATTACAAATAAAGAAAAAATATATGATTAACGTGTTCTCATGTCTCTACAGAATAAGTTACAATGTGTTTAATCCTTTCCTGAAAGCAAAAGTGAAGAGAAAAGAATCAGACATATTGTATTACTGATGAATCGTGCTGTGTGCAAATAATAGTTAACAGATGTTCAGTGGCATTCTTAGACACCAGGTATTATTACATAAAACTTAATAGAATAAACCCAATGGGTGTGTATACGTTAAGCATTCAGAAAAAGCAAAATGTATTCCATTAACTTTAGTTATTACCTTTAATCCAAGAAAGCGACAGGCTAAATATAATAGAATCTCATTAAAGTGGTGGAGATTATCAACATACATAAAACTTTAGTATTTAGCTGTGTTCACTTTTTTAAATGACAGTAATATCAACAATGATAATTACCATCATTTATTGAGTGCTCAGTATGTGCTAGGTATTGTGTGACATGATTTAACATTATTATTTCATTAAATCCTCACAATGCTATACGAAGGCGATGTAGCCATATCTATACCACAGATCAGGAAACAGGCTTAGATAGGTGGAGTTGACCAAATTGCTTGGTTTATTATGGTTTTAACTTGGGTTTATCTGCGTTTAGAGCCCTTGTGCTTTTCAAACTGCTAATTTAATTATATAATATACATGGATTTGGAAAGTGAGGGAGAAAAGCATATTGTGGGAGGTCTGAATAAATTTACATTTCCCTAAATTTATTGTGTGATCAGTATGATGTTTCCAACTAAAGGCTTAATATGCCCTCCTGGAGATTTTATCTCATAGCAACGTGCTTGGATCAAATCAAGAGCATCTTCTTGGATAGATTTTTTTCCTGCTATAAAATAAGAGATATCAATCTTAAAAACCACTTTAGAGCCTTCAGTTAGGGAGTGGAATCTATTCTTTGCATTCCTGTCTGGATTTATAAAGTCATCACATGGCTCCTGGCTTAGCACTGGCCATTAATCAAAATTCATCACTGAATGGTCTTATTAGACTTAAAACACTTTTTGGGGGGGTTTTCCTGAATGACAAACTGCTGAAAATTGGGAAACTTTTCCAGTTTATGCAAGACAGGACAACGTCTTAAATAAGACACAAAGGATCAACATATTGCAGGGTCTGACTTAATGACCTTTGGATTATTTGATTTGCAGGATAACAATGGGAGGAAGCAGCACAACTACTAAAAGAGCTTTTCATCTGTATTACATCTACAGGAGGAAAGCGCTGAACTTACTTTCAACAAGAAGGACAGTTTTTTCTTCTGCTCCTCCAGACACAAGCTGGCTGTTTTCCATTTCTCTTGGATTTCTGTGAGTTCAGAATGCAAGGCGGCCTCAGCCCCACTGTCGGCAGAGATCAGAAGCTGCTTGCCGGCCTCCATGGTCAGGATGTAGCTGCCTTGTTGCCGCAGGAACACTTTTTCTTTGAACTAAAAGGAACCAGAGCTTTTTACGTTCCCATTCGTCTTTTCACCCTTTTCCTGTTAGAAGCATTTTCGAATTACCCTACATTTTTGTATACATAGCATGCCCCATTTTATCTAACAAGCATTTCCTCAGCTAGTACTTTGCGCATGAATGTGTAACTGGATGGGAATTCAACAGGGAGAGGCCTAGTGCCTATGTCCAAGTTAAATGGACTCATGATGCAATATGAAAACTGTTCTATAGACTGATGCATGGGGAACACATTGTTACGTATAGGATTTTTAAGTTTTATTATAATATTTTTATGTCTTTCGCAGAAAACACCTGTGATACATATTTAGTACAACTTAATTCAAAGAAAGATCAGGGCTCACATATCTAACCTAGGGGGGTTACACAGCAAGGCTTCCTCAAAGTGGGAAAAGACTTCATGAGCATTGAAGGACATATGAAAACAACTAGATTAAGAAGGTCCTGGTGTCCTATGAAGGACAGCAGTCTGGGAGAGGACATCTTCCATGCAGAGAAATGGCGGTGGCAAATTCACTGTACAAGATGAATAAGATGAATTTGTGATACTGGGTGTCGTTTTCAGTGGCTGGAGCATAGGATGCATGTAAGGCAGTGGCAAAAAACGAGGCAAGGCCACATCTTGCATAAGAATTCGTTTTTTATAATAAAAGTGAATGAGATTCACAGAAGAATATTAGTCAGGGAAATGATGGGTTTGCATTAACATATTCAGCAGTAGGGTAGAAAATGCAATGGAAGAAGGGCATGTGCTAGATATACTAAGACAGGTTAGAAACCTGTTGTCTAGGCAAAAAATCTCGAGTACCTAATCTAAGGCAGTGGCAGTACAGATGGAAACTTGAAGAAATTAGAGGAAAGGAGAGAAAAAGAAGAATATCACTATAGAATGATTCTAGAGTTCTTGACTGGTAGAGCAGAAAGCTGGTGATGACATTTCCAGGGATTAGGAACATGGGAAATGGGCTGATGGAGAATGCTGGGTCTAGAGATCACAGGCTTTGTTGGAATCCACAGAGTATATTATGTCTGTGATGCATATATAATAAACGTAAGTCCAAAAGGCAGTTGAATACACGAATCGAACACTCAGGAGGTGAATGTAATCAGAAGATGCCCATTTGGCTTTCTTGTGTTGGGAGGGGATAGATGAAGCCATATGTGTAGATGAGGTCTCCCGGAGAAGTGAAGAGAAGAAAGGAAGCAGATGATAATGGCTTTCAAAGGCAGAGGAACCCATGAACTTCATTGGGAAGGACTGATGAGAGCATGAGGAGGTTGTCCTTTAAGAGGCTGGCATCCCAAACACCCAGGTTGGTGAAAGGAAGGCGCTGGACCAGGAATGGACAAAGGGCTCCAACTGAGCCTTTTACCTTCCCTGGAATACTTCAGGGCCATGTTTCAATTGCTCATGAGTGAAACGCGCATAATCAATGCAAAGTTTCACTTCCCTTCCATTGCCTTTCCATCCATGCGGGAGTCAACAAGCTGCTGGGAGGCCTGGGTGTGTGAAGTGGACGGAGTCTGTGAGAGGCGGACACTTCTCATCTGTTCAGCATTAAATGTGGGCTTTGGAAGGCAATTATTTTCTACGTTTCTGTTGACATCTGTGAACAATGTTTGTCCTCATTCCAATGTCACTCCAGAATCCTTCTGAAGAATGGAGGCTAGGGTAAAGTGTGCAGTGAAAATGCAGAAGAGGTTTAAAAACAGTATGTTTTGCACCTTACCTGCACTTCATCAAAGAGGGTCCTTGCTTGTTGCAGTAGTATTGGGACACTTCCGAGACCACTCAGGGGTAGATGGGACACTTCAGCCAACCATTTACGAAGCTTTTCTGCCATCTCCCTATAGCGTTGCCACTGGCGAATCTGGCTGTCGATGATGCCTCTCCTTTGCTGGGCTCTGCGAATCACTCCCTGCCACTGATTACTGAGAAGCGCCAATTTTGAGTTAAACTCGTCTCTGATGAAGAAATAATTACATAGGAGAAAAAACTGTTATCCTAGATGTAGCTCCATGATTAACCAATCAATGTATATATCTTCAATGACTGCAAGTCCTAAGATGTGACTCATGGGAGAGGTTTTCAAATATCATGCCATGATCTCTTATCAGGTCTGTTGCAAGTAATTTTAAAAATCAGTAACAGTTAAAGTGTTGGTGTTTGAAAATGGTGAGTGTGCTCACGCATTAGCACAGGTTGTCATTTATTCCCTCCCTAGGTTCTAATAGGAGGGAGCAATAGGAATGGCCCCGAAACCTGCGACAGAGTCGTGGGAGTGCTATGGCAGGAGAAAATGAAGAGCAAAGCTTACCTATAACCTCTCTTCAGACAGAATTATAAGCCACTTTGAGTGAACAAAAATGGGTTATTTAAGCTAGAATCATGAGCCACTTAAATAAAATTGTTATTAGTTTTTTAAAACCGTACTCCATGAGCTCAATATTCCCTTACAACAAATAGCTCCAATCTTTAGCAAATTATTCCACATATTAACCTAAATTTTCACTTCTACACTTTAAAACCTACTTCTCTTAGTTCTTAGGAAAATGAAAACTACTCTATTCATCACTATCTGCAGAAAGATGGTCCATATACCTAGAGATACTAAATTTTACTCAATTTCTAGCTAAATAATCTCAGATTTTATTTTATTTTATTTTTATTTTTTAGTTTCTTTTTCTTACCTCTGTGTTTTCTACCTTTAGAAAATGTTGGTAGTCCTTTACTAGGGTTTTTTTAACATTCAATTTGTGGCGTTTGAACTGGTTTATCCAGTATCAAATGGAATGAGTTTCTTTATAGATTATACTGTTCCACCCATTTTAGTACTAATGTGTAATGTTACTTGTTTTTTCTCTATTATATAGATTTTGCTTTTATTCCCTAGATATGCTATTTTTCCTCCAGAGGGTAGCTTCAAATAAGAATTGGACTTACTATTCTGGATGCTTATATTCTTGATGGCTGCATCTAGGGCCATTATAAATTTTGATTTTGTAACCAAAAGTTTTATTAGTTTTTCTGTTTCTGCAAGGAAATTTCTGTTTACAATCTAATTGTAGTAGAACCAAATGTGATGAATTAAGTTTATGAGACTTCCCTAAAAGTTACAAGCATCTCTCATCTTTGAAAAATTATAACTCCAGGATTTGAGAATATCCTGAGTGCCCACATATTACTTCACTGGGCAGGTAATCATCTAAGACCCCTTTGGAGCCTTCATCCCTACTTTGTAGAACAGAGCTATCCTGAGCTACCTGCCAGCATGAGGAACTACTTTACTTAAAGTATGACACTGTTCCTACCACTGAACTTGAACTCTAAAAACAAAAGTTATAAATAAAGTTTTAAAACACAATGCTTTTGTAATCTAGGTCCTTCCTACTGTCAACATGATATAATCTGAAAAAAAATTTTTTTCACTGCAGTGTTCAAAATTATCCTTGGGTCCAACCCTCCTGTTTTTATTCCTTTGGAGTTTTTCTCTAACCATTAACATTTAAAATTTAATAGCTGTTGGCTTATGCACGAATTTTAAATTTTATTTCACTTAATGGCTCAAGCTTTTATAATATTGTTACAGAGTTAGCTAAGGGAGGATAAAGCAAAAGATAAATTAATTGCATCTGAGTTTGTCTTATTTTGAAAGCCTTAAATCCTCTGTAAAGTTCACATTAAATTTGGCTTACTTAGAATAGAATAAATATGGTATCACATTTTGTTGTTCCAAGCTTAGCCATGAAAATCTTTCATGTTTGTCCAAAGAAATATTCACTTAAAACTGAAATTGCTTCCAAAACATTTAAAAAAACTCAATAAAAATACTTTATTTTATATATATCTTTAAAAGTAATACTAAGTTAATTATATTCACATTTACTGGTCCTAAACATGAGAAAGATATGCATATATAATAAAATAAGTGAGGTTTATACTTCAAATATGACCACAGAAAGATAGGTTGGAGTAAATATTGCTCCTAGGAAATGTAAATATAGTATGGAATCATCAATTCACATACCATAAATCTAAAGAGGAACTAGATATTACCTTTGAATTTTTAATAACAAGAGAATCTGCTAAGGAAATGAAGGGGGAGTAGGATTTCTGGTTGAGCATAATCTGACTTAAGGTAACAAGCTATTTTCAACGCTGGTGGAATGACCATGGTGTGGGAAAGCTGGGTGGTCCTGGTGAAAACCCAAGTACACGTGTTCCAGGCTTGATTCTGTGCTACTTAGCTCCGTGACCTCGGTCAAATCAGTTCACATTTCAGAACCTTGAATTTCATCTATAAGTAAGAGAGATAGTCTAGCGATCTCTACGTTCCTTTTAGGAATAAAATTCTGTAATCATATGAGAATATTAGAAGCATCTGTTTGCAAACCCTGATATATCATTGATACAATTCATTCTGATCTATTTATTAATTCCAGTCTCCTAAAGACTGCTAGCCAAGGTTGGCTAGGTGACTTTCAAATACTCTATGTCCTTCATATAACATAATAGCAGTTTTTAAAAAAAGATTCAATGCTCTGTCATTTCCGAGATTCAGACAGGCCTTTCCTCCAATTACTGAGGCTCCATTGCAGCACAATTGCCGCAGGAAGATTGGATATATGCCCTCTAATCTGCTCATTAAAAAGATAATGAGTAATTTACTGGAACCTTTCTTCATAATAATATATCAAAGATCCTACCTTTCATCAACTTGACCTTGTTCTAGCAGACGCTGCCCATCAGCAATGATGGAGTGCAAAATTTGTTGACGGCTGAACATCTCTGCTTGAAACAACTATTATTTTTTTTTAAACAAAAAAAAGAAGAACATGATTTAGGGTTTGTAAATTTAATGACCAGTTCTCTAATAAGTTTCCAAAAATTCTGGTTTAAGCAAAGTTATAAAAAATACCTCCAGCTGAATAAGGATATGTGTGATATCCTGCAGTAAAGAAAAAAAAATGTATTTTCGATCTATCGATTAAGATATATTTAAAGGTAAAGGTTAATTTTTGTTTAACAAAACTGACTAAAAGTAGAATTATGTTCCCCTCCTTTCTTTCAAAATCATCTATAAAGTTAGTTAACACATACATTATATTCTCTTTTGTATGCAGAATATGGTCAATTTTCAGAAAGAGACCAGCTTAAGACCTTTTAAAAAGTTAAAAAAATGAGAAAAAAACCAAAACACTTTTTAGAGGGAACTCAGTATTTTAAAATTTAATCCAGTTAGTAAAATTATTTTACTATAAGAAAAATTTCAACAGAAATTATTTCTATTGTTGTTTAAAAAGCGTTACTGAGATATAACTCATATACCATACAATTCCACCTACTTAAAGTGTATAATACTTCTTATTGTATTTAGAGTTGTGCAACCAACATCACAACCAATTTTAGACCTTTTTCATTACCCCAAAAAGAACTTCATGCTTATTAACAATCACTCCCTATTGCCTCTCATCCCCAAGCTCAGGGTCACAACACATCTACTTTCTGTCTCCATGGACTTCTCTAGTCTGGACATGTCATACAAACCAGTCATGTCTAACCTTGTGGCTTCCCTGGGCCACACTGGAAGAAGAATTGTCTTGGGCCACACATAAAGTATACTAACACTCAAGAGAGCTGATGAGCTATGAAAAAAGTCACAAAAAAATCTTGTCATGCTTTAAGAATTTGTGTTGAGGTTCGTTCAAAGCCACTCCGGGCCGCAGGTTGGACATGCCTGAATGGAATGACGCAATGTATGATCTTTAGTGACTGGCTCCTTTCCACTCTGCATAACGTTTTCAAGGTTGATCCGTGTTACAGTATACACCGGTACTACATTTGTTTTTATTGCTGAGTAGTATTCCAAAGTGTGGATATTACCATATTTTGTTTATTCATCAGGTCATGGATATGTCGGTTGCTCCCACATTTTGGCTATTATGAAGAATGCCACTACAAACAATATTTTTGTACAAATTTTTGTCCACACGAGTCTATGTGTGGACATTTATTTTCATTCCTCTTGGGTATGTATATATACCTAGGAGTGGAATGACTGGATCACAGGGTAACTCTATGTTTAACGTTTTTAGGAACTGCCAAAATATTTTCCAAAAACACTTCAGCATCTTACATTCCCAAAAGCAATGCATGAGAATTCCAATTTCTCTATACCCTCATCATTACACATTATTTTTTTCACTGTAGCCATCCTAATAGATGTAAAGTGATATCTCATTGTAGTTTTGATTTACTGTCTTTTATTTCATTGTAAGTAAACCTATAAAAATGAACTTAAAATTATGTTACACATATTTAGATTCTTTGTTTTTAAAATTTAAGCAAAATGTTTTAAAATTAGTTTTATTCTCCTTTAAGTTCTGCATGAAGCCTTTTCCCTCTGCTTTTAGGTAAATCCTATCTCTCTATTTGCACATATTTCATAAACACATGGAGCAACTTAGAACACCAGTCAATAGAAAATAGAAGCTATGAGGAAATTAACTTGTTTTTCATATCTAGTTCTCTCTCAGTGTTTCTTGGGAAATGATTAAAATGCAATTTGATCAAGAAGTACACACAGAGATATTTGGTAGCTGAATTTCCTAGTATAAAATGCATCTGAGTATTTGCTTTTTAAACAACACAGTTTTAATTTGTTGAAGGCTTTTGATTGAAGCCTAATCTCTTCAACAAGTAGTCTTGAAAATATTAATGTAGTCTGCAGCTCAATTTGAAAATAGAGTCTAACTTTCTACCTTCCTTCTGCCTAGCCTCTGCTTCCCCTCCCCCTCCCCCATAAGTACACTTCACCCACAATTTTGGCATATCCACTGCAGGCTACTGGAGCCTGCCTCATGCTTGTAACCAGTTAGGGAGCAAAGAACGAGACTACATTTTTGTGATAAAGCTATCAAAACCCCAAGCTAAGAAAGAAGGCAAAAACAACGCACGCATTTGAGCATATCTGGCATGAGATACACCACTTAAATTCCTCCACATGGCATTTTGCAGCGTCTTCCGAAGGCCTAAAGTATTTTATTGCCTTCAAATCTGTTGGCATAACTCACCTCGTGTGCTCTCTGCTGCTCCAAAAGATGCTGATAATTTCCTGAAATTTCTACAGCTAATTTTTGCTCCGTTTGAACAAGAAACTCCATCCATGTTTCACATTTTTCCAAGAAAGTCTGATGTTGTAGCATAAATGACTGCAACTTACTGGCAGAACAAAGGGAAAAGAACAGTGCTTATGTTATTGCTTATTGTTATATCTTCATCACATAGAACTAGCTTAAATATTTTCTGCCTCTAATTCTAATTTGACCACCACAAACTTTCACGTTAGGTAAGTAAAATTAAAAACAAACAAACAAAAAAACACTGAAGAAAAATAAGTTTAAAATGGTAAGTTTTTAACATGATAAGATTATATTTGTATCTTTAATAGGCTCTTACATAAAAGTTTTTTTATTATTAAAATTACATTGAATACATTAAACATGGAAAATCACTTTTAAGTGTTAGCTTCTCATTGTCAGTTCAAATTTTGTGACTATTGTTGGAAAGACCTAGCATTTAAAAGTGCACACAAATCACTAACTTATTTCTATTGATATATCAGAGCAACCAAAATATCTCCTGGTAACTCTACCTGAATCTCTCCGTAGTCTGAGAGGACACCAGGGACCAGTGCCTGTTCAGACTCTGTATCCTTTTGATTTCTTTATCATTCAGGGGGAGCCGATAGGCCAGCTCATTCAGACGGTCTAAATCAGGGGCCATGCTGCTGAATTTTAACATCTGCCCCTGGAAGCAAGATATAAAGGCAGGTTTAGCTCCACGGTTAGAGGATTGCATAAAGAAGATGTGGTGCATATATACAATGGAATATTACTTGGCCATGAGAAAAGATGAAATACTGCCATTTGCAACAACATGGATCCATTTTGAGATCATCATGCTAAGTGAACTAAGTCAGACAGAAAAAGTCGAGAACCCTATGACTTCAACTCACATGTGGAATGTAGAACTGAAACTACCAAATGAACAAGACAAACAAACAAAAACTCACAGACACAGACAACAGTGTACTAGTTACCAGAGGGTAAGTGGGGAGGTGGAGGTACAAAACGATATAGGGGGTCAACTACTTGGTGAAGGAAGATTTGACTTTGAGTGATGAACACAACAATGACCCCACCCCCAAAGTTGGCGAATCTCAACTGAGAACGCAGTATATGCTTTTAGATCTTTTTGCTCCCTACAAACAAAGGACAAAGCTGCCTGCTCTGGTTTTCCTGTGGTCATTCATAATTCCATCTAGGGAACTGGCTGTAGGAAAAAGAAAGTGTCAGGACACCATGGGCTGTGTGTGTTTTCTGTGTGCTCAGCAAAAAAATCATTACCCTGCAGAAAGAATAAAACTTGCCAGTTGTTAGAAGTCCAAAAGCATAACCATTAGATGGTGGAACTTCCATAGGTAGACATTAGCAGTGAACAAAACTGACCGGACACAGTCCTTCTCCTGGGAGAGGAAGATACTAGTCCAATAATAGAACAGTCGTCACCTAGCACAGGAAAATAATTAAAGGGTGTGCTGAAACACTGAAGGAAAACAATAGTGTGCTATGAAAATGTGTCACTGGGCAGCCTGACCATGGACAGAAATGGCAGCTTTCCTAACAGAGAAACATTAAACAAAATGGCCAGGAGTTTATTCCTCTTGGTCAAAAGGGAGTTGGTAAGGACAAGAAAAGAATTCCAGAAAGAAGAAACATCATGCACATGGAGACTATGAACCAATGTGGATACCAAGTGGCTGGAGGACGAGATGGACAGTGGAGAATACAGGACCCTTAGGAAGGTAGCAGCCAGGTTATGCCGGCCTGATAATCCACAACAATCTTTATCCTGAGAGCAACGGAATCCACAGAGGGTTTTAATAGGCTAAGATGTGCATCGCTACTTATTACTTATTTCCTTTATTGAATACTTAAAATATTTCTCAATTACATAAAAGCCTTTTTAAAAGGAAAAGACCATTCTGGTATGGTGTCAGATGGATACTAAACTTTTTGGGCTGAAAACTTCTTAAGTTATATAACTGTCTAATCATTATGTTGAACACCTGAAATTATTATAATATTGTATGTCAACTGTAATTGAGGAAAAAAAAAAAAAGACAATTCTGGCAGCCCTGGCTTGGAGGGAGAGGGGCTGGCTGGGGAGACTGGAGGCTGTTGCAGTGGTCTGAGAGGGAGATCGGGTGGTTTGAATTAGGAGTGGATGATGGTAGAGATGAAGATGAGAGGTTTGAGAACTGTGAAGGAGGTAAGTGGTGGGGTGGGGCAGGAAGCAGCAAGGAGGAAGAGGAGGTAGGCTCCTAGCATTGTGCCTGGCCAGGCTCCCAGGACGGGCTGTGAAACCAGCCAAGCTCACTGCCAGTACACAGCGGAGCATGGTGACAGAGGTGGCCTGAGTTCCTTGGAGCTCAAAATAAAAAGGAGGCCTATGGCCAGAGTTTAAGTTTTCCTTAAGATTTCAAGGACAGAAGATAGAAGACCTGGGACTAGGATTGCAACACACTGACCTTGAGTTCTTCCATCCTTTCCTGGATGGTCACGAGGTCAGAAGAATGGCTGGGGTCCTGCCCTTGTAGGATGTCTTCAGCTTCCACTATCCAGGCTTCCAGAGGTTCCAAACTCTTGGTAAAGGTTTCATAGTCAAGAACTCCAGCCTTTTTCATTATAAAAATAAAAAATAAAAAATAGTATTTAGAAATCTAGGGGAAGCCGGGATGGCTCAGTGGGTTAAGTGCTCACTTTGCAGTGCCGGGGACTGAGGATCGAATCCCAGCCCCGGCCCGTGCGGACCCATATGCTGAACTGGGAGCTCCCCCAGTTCAGTTCTCTCTCTGTCTCTGTATATCTCTCTCTCTCTCTCAAAAGTAAAAATAAATAAAAATATATTTAGAAATCTAGTGAAAGGTCAAGTGGACATTGAACTTATTTTTTATATTCTTATGTCAATTGCCATTCTCAAGATGCCACTCCTAAAGAAACAAGGCTATGATGACTTAATGTTCTTCTTTTTATTAACACGTTGTGTACGGCAGGATTTAAATCCCTCATACCCCTCTGTTCCGGCAGGTATTTTAATGAGACCACGTTGAAATGAACTCTTCTCTTTAAAATGCTATTGTTTCCATATTATTTATAACTTTTCAATGAAATTTTTTGTATTTACTCAAAATTTATCCATTGATAATATTTGCTCGTTATACATCAACCAAACCTAAATTAAATAAATCTTGTAAAAAATAAAAGGTCAAGTGTAAAAACGAAAATTCTCTTTACCTGTCCTTAACGCATGGCTCAGAAAAAACGAAGGTTCTCGTGATCCGTACGCAACATGTTAATATAGTTTTTCTAATAGTTAGAATTATTTCTAGGTAGCATTAATTAATTAGCCAATTATAGACAATTTAAAAATAGATTATCGAACAAATATACTCTGATTCTTGCAAAAACTTCTTATATGCACATAAATGTTAATATTAAAACCATTTAGTGTTTATTAACTAAACATATTTTCCTCAGTACTATAAGAAGTAGGCTTTGCTTGAGGGGGGAGAATTACACTGTGAAGAACAGTATATGATAGACACTCCCTTTGTCCCGATTGGAACTTCTAAGTTTGTTTATTTTCTAATTCTTTGCTCTGGAAGGAGCAGTGCCCCGATGATGCACCTTGCTTCTTTCCTGTGTGTATGTCCAGTTGTTACAGAACACCCAATTCAGAACACATACTGAGGACGAGCTCTGTACCTGTAACGTGGTCTGCTGTTTGCACAGAGCCTGTTCGAGGGCACATAAGTGCTGGCTCAAAGAGAGTTGATCTGATTGAATGGCTGAAGCTGCTGAAGCATCCACTTGTTGCTTGAGCTGCTCTCCCAGCTCACAGAGAACAAAAAGGGAGTCCTTCACTGCCCCCAGTCCTTTGAGGAGGTCCTGTAGAAGTAAAAACATGCCGTTGTGACACGTGTTAAGTGGACTCCTTATTATAAACCATCAGCCAAGGGCCACACATCTAGAAACACTCCTTTCTTATTTGTCAAGTTATTGTTACATTAAATAACTTTCACCTGCAGAAAAAAGAATCAAGACTTTAATCCGATTTCTAAAAATACGTATGTGTACTAACATTTTACAGAAAACATTTACTCTTCTGATAATAAAAGACACATAGGTTCACTGCAGGACATTGAGAATGCAGAAAAACCTACATAAGCAAGAAAAAATCTATAAGTAGAGCCAATAACTTTTTTCCTTCATCTTCACAGAATTGATATCAAATTGAAAACAAGAGTGCTACATTTTGCCTTTTTATACTTAATATTACAGACACGGTGATGAGTTTGTCAACAGGATCTTCTGTATGTGTGGGTGGTCGTATTACCAGGTTATGCTACACCCTCCTATCTTAGTGGGGTATAGAACTCTAGTGATGGTTCTGGTGAACAGGGGGTGAGGGTCAATTGTACTTCCATTGTGTTCCATGGCATCTTCTCTGTCCACTTTTCTGGGGACACTCTTATATGCTAAAAGTTATAAGCCAATGAAAATTCTGTTTCTGGTTTCTATTTACTGCTAAGAGATGACAAATCACTAATTCTTCTATCTGTTGCCGGTACTTCCCCAGACACGGTGGAGACAACACGGCCTAGAGCAAAGGGCAACTTTAACTTTGACATAGACACCAGACAAATTCACAAAAACAATTCGGAGCACCAACGCTGAAACAGGTATATTGCAACTGAGGAAGAATGAAAACTGAAAATGAAAAATTTTGTAAGGATAAACTGTATGTGGAAGAAGAAAAAGCAGTGAACCATCTTCACTATAAATAACAAACTTTAGCTTTAAAGTGATTATTTATTACTTATACGAAGGGTATTAGAATAGCTTAACTTTTTATTTATTAATATGTGTGTTTTATAACTTGCCTAATACTCATAACTGAAAATTTTATAAGAAGGTATTTGAAACAAAGTCATTAAAATAAAGAGAAATAAGGACAAATAGTAAGAGCCACATAATGGGTGAAAGAAGAAAGGAAATGTTCCCAAAAACCTTAAGTAGGTTATTGGCAGATATAGTGAAAAAGAGAACGACTAAAAAGCTATTAAAAAGGATAGACCCATAAATCAGGAGAGAAAGACTTCTTTCTACCATTAAATACTTAGAAGGAATTATGTTGATGGTTACATAAAAGACAATGAACCTAAATGGATGTTACCTTTAACAATGAATTTTTAAAAGATATAACATTATTCTCCATTCATCTCTTATATTGAACATCTCTGTACAAACAGATAGCCTAAATCATTCACATGGATTGTATTCCATTAGGAAAAATGGGAGAATAACTCATCTCAAAAATGAAACAATGGGAGGGGTCTTTTAAATCTGATACATGTGTTCTGAAAACCTAGCAGCCTCTTTCACATTTAAAACAATTATTTGGGGGTAATTTGTCTCACAGATTGAGACATACCCAAAGCTTAACACACATCAGCACTAGCCCTGCTTAACAGGAGAAGTTTAAGAAAGGTTTCTTGGAAAAACATGATAGTTCCTGAACATACGTTGCAATCTTGAATCCACGTAGGGACTTCGTCATCAGCGATGTCCTTGTTAGTGGCTGCCTTCAAGAGCTCATTGGTCCGACCCTCCTGCTGCTGGACTGTGGAGGCGCACTGTTTGGAGAAGTCCTTGTATCTCTGCCAAAGCTGCAGCAGGGCCTTGCTGGAGTGCAGCTGCTCAGCAATCTCTTCCAGCAAGTTATTCCATCTGCAGACAACAGCCAACACTCATGGGTAGATGACCACTTCTCGCCAAATGCTGTTCGTTACTTGCTATTTTGTTTCTCATGATCCTGCTTCATGTGAATTTGGAACTAATGCAAGGATGTCTCATTTGTATTTAACATCATAAAAAGTAACATTTCACATTTATTTCAAGGGAGGATACTAGGAATGAGGTCAATCCTTGCATATACAGCAGTTCTAATTTCTTTCTAAATATCTTCAGTGCATTTACTTATCATTAAATTCATGCAGAAATTAAAACATCAATAGAAGAGAATCTGTAAAGCTGAAAATCAAAATGCTAAGTTTTAATTATGTCAGTTATAATATGAATGTGCTAGAAGTAATTCATAACAGTGTGAAATTAGCATGATTCATACCTCATGCTGACATCCTTTAATGTATTCGTAAGAGTTTCTGTCACGGGTGGGTGACACTCTTTTAGTAGTTGGTCAGTGATAGAGCCAAATTTCTGTAAGCTCTTTTCTCGTTTTTCTAGATCATCTTGAAGATTCTGTCCAAAGAGAAAAATATCAGATAAAATGACAGGATCTAAATTCTAATAACCAGGTTTAAAGATTTATTTTTATTGTTTTTGACAGAGATACAGAGACAGAGAGAAGGGGGAGGGCTCAGACCAGTCTCCACAGCTGCACATTGTCAGTTTGTCCACATAGTTTCATTCCACAGGTGGGCGTGGGGCTGCACAGGGCAGGAATTGGGCCAGGATCTCACCCTGGTGAGATCAGAACTGGGGGAACTCCCCAGTTCAGCATATGGGTCCACACGGGCCACGGCTGGGATTCGATCCCCAGTCCCCAGGGCTGTAAAGTGAGCACTCAACCCACTGAGCCATCCTGGTTTCCCCCAATAACCAGGTTTAAAAGTAATTTATAACTATTTTCATAAGTATGCACATATGAATACATAAACCATGATATTTCTCCAATGCATTATATAAGATTTCTTTAGATAGTTGTTTCCTTTTTTTTTAAATGATTTTGTTCTTATGGGTGTGAGGAAGGACATGTAACAATTGAGCTTTCTTACAGCGGCATCTGGGGTTCTGCTGGAAAAGTTCACATAGGGTGAACTTGTCCATCATCTAGTAGGCAGCTATGGTGTGGTGTGCATGCAGTCTATTACACTACAGTTCTCCTTGCTGCTCAAAGTCAAAACTCAGGTCTCTTTTATTACGTGCCTTATGTACCTAGAGTTGTTCTATTGAGAACTCTTGGTTGATAGATGTTAAGAAGTCATGGCTTTCTGAGTACCATCTCTAAGTTCTATTGTGGGTGTTCTTCCTTGCAAAGAATATTTATTAGATGGGCTATAGGCTTGGCAGAATCTCCTACCAAGGACCAGTGAAGGAACTTAAGAATGGTATTTCCCTAGAAATATTGCCAAAGTGATAGACTTAGTTCTTAGCAAAACTCCACCAGTGAAATGGGCTACAAAAACCCAGTCCTGTGCATATAACACTATCAGATGGCCTTCAACTCAAAATATGCAAAGAAAAGGCCTCAAATTCTTTCATATCCTTAGACCATATTTGCAGGAATTACACTTAGAACAGACTAAATCAAAATGTACTTTTAACATCTCAATGTTATAAAATGTGTTTTTCCAAACTTACTATTCTCCAAATAAGTTTTAATGATTCTTAGTAAGTGCACAACTATTTAAGGCTTAAAGAAATTACATATACCGGTACACATTTTTATCCTTCTTCCGTCCTGCCCAATATCCCCAGAAAGGCATTCCCTTCAGAAACTGCATGTGAAATTGGCAACAAATGAACTTGGCCTGCCAAGCCAGGGATGTGGACCAATGTAATGAGGACACATGCTGGGCTCTTGCTGGCATCCCAGCTCTCAAGGGCCTGTCCTGCCCATGCTGTAGTCTATGTCATGTAGCCAGGGACAAAGGGCAGTGATAGGTGAGAGTGCCCAGTGCCCAGATGCACAGGGGAGTGAGGGCCGCAGCCAATATGAGGGAAGTGACCTGAGATAACAGTGCTGTGTCTAAGTCAAAGAGCAGTGATGTCATTCTCGATGAATAAATGACAATGGACACCTAAGAAAACAAGCAGCAAGTGCTAGAAAAAGAGGAGTACATGTATACATTAGATAGAGCATTGATACTATGCTAAATGCAAACAACTTAATAGTTTAAGAATTTACCACTTCTATTTTTCTCTTTGATGTCTTTTTATCCCTTAGAATATATTTGGAGAAGCAGAAGAAAAAGATAAACTGAAGACACAAAAGGTAGCAACTATGGATCAAGGAAGTTGTTTAGGGTATAAAATCATTTTATAGGGGAAACCGGGATGGCTCAGTGGGTTAAGTGCTCGCTTTGCAGCCCTGGGGACTGAGGATCGAGTCCCAGCCCCGGCCCGTGCGGACCCATGTGCTGAACTGGGGAGTGCCCCCAGTTCTGTTCTCACCGGGGTAAGACCCCGGCTCAGTTCCTGCCCTGTGCAGCCCCAAGCCCACCTGTGGAATAAAACTATGTGGAAAAACCAATGATGAGCAACTATGAAGACTGTTTTGGGCCTTCCCCCTTCTTTCTATCTCTGTCTCTTTATCTCTCTCTCTCTCTCTATCAAAAACAATAAAAATAAATCTTTAAAATCATTTTATAAAATATATTCATGTAGATATTGATATGATAGAACATTTAAAATCACTTCATTATATGTCTGCTAATCCAGAATTCAGTATCTACATGCAAGTTTGAATAAGTAGCAAATACAAGCAGTTAAATTTAATTTTAAATATTTAAAATTAATTAAGTGAAAATATTACACAGCAATATTCCAGAATGTTAATATCTGTATCTGGTTTCTACTCCCCCCTCCAAATTAACAAGCATGTTAATGGTGGGTTCAGATCATTACTTACCTGTAGATTGTCTACCTGAACTCGCACAGCTTCTAAAGAGCCGGTCAGCAGACGGAATCGGGAAAGAGAATACTTGGCCTCCATGAGGTAACTGTTGATCTCTTCAGAGGCCACTTTGTGATCACTCCATTGGTCATGCACAGACTTCAACTGGCTCTTCAACTGCCCAACCTTTTAAAAAAGGTAGACACTTCATAGAATTACAAACTATACATGGGTGTCCAAGCTTTTGGCTTCTCTGGCTCACATTGGAAGAAGAAGAATTATGTGGGGTCACACATAAAATATACTAACAATAGCTGGTGAACTAAAAGAAAAAAAGTCACAAAAAAATCTCTCAAAGTTTTAGGAACATTTACGAATTTGTGTTGGTTTGCATTCAAAGCCATCCTGGGCCGCACTGCAGCCCGTGGGTCACAAGTTGGACAAGCTTGATTTAAAATTATGGAATATATGTTTGATTGATTACAAAAGCACTAACATTGGAGAACTTCATCAGGGTTTCTGGCATTATAAATTAACCCAAACAAACAAAAAAGATCTGAATAGATATAGCAACCTTGAAATTGATCCTTGCATATTTTTAAATACTTAGGCTAAGTAAAAATGCTTAAAAAGACTAAATATATATATATATATATATGTATATATATATATATATAATCTTTATACAAAATATGTAATATATTATATCATATACAAGTGATAAAAGGTCAATATGTTTAATACTATAGTTTAGGAAATATATGAGTATTTCAGCTAATGTAATAACACATTTAATCTTCATAACGGTAGGTGTGGGGTTGGTATAACCATTATCCCCATCTCATAGCTGACAAAACTGAGGCACCATGAGTTTGTAAAAATCATCTGGGATCATACTATTAGAATGTGAAAGATTTAGATTTGAATCTAGGCAATTCTGGTCCCAGGAAATGTAGATTATCTATCTATCTATCTATCTATCTATCTATCTATCTATCTATCTATCTATCTATCATCTGTCACTCAGTCATCTATTTATCTCCTATGTGCATGTGCACATACACAGATGAATACCTTAAAACAAAACATCTAAAAACATTCTTTCCCTATACTTAACTGAAACAGAAAAGTTCGTAGTTTGTCTGTATCATTTAGGAAGACAATCTACTTTAGACTTCTTGGAAGTCATCCCTAATCTTCTAAATGTAATTTTTTGAACATGGAGTAAGTATGGCCATAATTTAAAAAAAGAGATCATATAAATTAATTTGCACCTGCATTCTCTGTCTTTCTTCTTAGCATAAATTGCAAATGTTGAAACCAACCAGGATACTATCTGATGGGCCACAGGACTAAGATAATACTGCCTCAGAAATGCGGCACTGCCCATAGGTACAGGCAGGTGCCAGGGCTTCTCTACACAAGTCAGGAAGAGACATGAAAATAAAGTGAGAAAAGCAATAAGGATTTTTGAATAGTCAATTTCTTCTATTATTTTCTGGTTTTCACAAGAAGAACCACTTAGTTGATCCATATGGTTAATTATTTTCAAAGATTTGTGATGGTTTATAAAAATGTATAAAATAAAATAAGTTTAAAATTGGGTTAAAAACAAGGTAGGGACAGCCTAGAAAGCTGTGCTTAGAGAAGAGCACATAGACTGTAAGAAGCTGTTTGCTCTATGTCTTTGGTCTCAGTCACTTTACCCCCTCATGCCTCAGCTCCCATCTCTGTACAATGTGGATAGCAGCTACCTGTACAGGAGTGTGCAGAGCAGTTGCTGTTGTGACCTCTATTCTTATTACTGGAGGATTGAGCACATAGTTACCAACATCTTCATAGAGCTTACATTTGAGTGAGAGAGAATTAAATACACAAGTGCACTATATTGTACGTTAGAAACTGACAGATAATACAGATAAAAGCAGAGGAGAGAGTCAGGGGGTATGACGTGGAGGTGTGTATCATTGAAAACAAGGTGGTCAGTCAAACACTGAGTGAGAGGAAGAATCTGAGCAAAGACTTTGAGGAATGGGAGGGACTCAGGTGACTATTTGGGAGAAAGTGTCCCTGGTAACCAGTAGCCAGAGCAGCGTCCTTGAGTGTGAAACATGCCCATGGAGTTCATGGGTAGCGGGGAGATCAGAAGCAAAATGAACCTGAGGGAGAGCCGTAGGAGATGAGGTCAGAGCGACTGTGGAGGCTGGACATGAGGGCCTTCGGGCCTCATCTGAATAAGCCAAGAAGCTTCTGGGGGTGCTGAGTACAGGACTGGTGTGGTTTGACTTCCATTTTCACAGGACCGCTCTGGTATGGGGACAGTTCAGGAGGTCATTGAAATAATCGAGGGGAGCAGTGCTGGCGACTTAGACCCAGGTGCAAACTGCAGGGGTGGGGGCAGAGGTTGGACTCTAGGGCTCTCCTGCAATAGGGCTGCCAATAAGATTTCTGATGGACCAGACATGGGGTCAGAGAGCAAGATAGGACTGAAGAATGGCTCCATGAATTTCTGCCCAAGCAATTGAAGGGTAGAGCTGTCATTAACCAAGATGGCTGGAAGTGTGTGCTCATGGGAGAACAACAAGAGGTGGCTTGGGTATGGAAATTGGTGATGTCCACTGGTCACGCATGACATGTGTACAAGTTGGACTCCTCTCTCTGTCTGCCTGTCTCTACGAGCGTCTAGAGCTTAGGAGAGAAATCTAGGCTGGCGATATACACGTGAGAATTGCCTGTGCCTCGATAGTATCTATGGGCATGGAAATGAAGATTATTAAAAGAGTAATATTCATGATACGATTTATTATAGATAATATCCAAAGGTAGATTAAAAAGAAGAAGGTTAATAAAGTGAATTTAAGAGTAAAAAGAGATGATATACAGATTTGTAATTATTTACTAAGTTATTTAAGGAAAACCAAGACACATGTCATGTTTGGACATGAGATGGCAAAGGTGATCTGGGAGCAGCCCACCACAAGTGACATTACCATGTGGTCCAAATGCACCCAGCTTTGGCTGAGCTCCTTCAGTGCGCTCATGACCATGCCAGAGACGTCTTTCTTGTCTTGAATCAAAGCAAGTCCACTCTGTTCAATTTTCTCTATGTCTTTTTCTTTTGCTTTGATCAAATCTTCTAGATCCTGAAAGATTAAAAAAAAAAGTCATTTTAAAGATTTTTATTTTTATTGTTTTTGACGGGGGGGGGAGAGAGAGAGAGAGAGAGAGAGAGAGAGAGAGAGAGAGAGAGACACACACACACACACACCGACAGAGAGAAGGGGGAGGGCCCCGAACAGTCTCCATAGTTGCACATCATTGGTTTTTCGGTTTCATTCCACAGGTGGGCATGAGGCTGCACAGGGCAGGAATTGGGCCGGGGTCTCGCCCTGGTGAGAACTGAACTGGGGGCACTCCCCAGTTCAGTATATGAGTCCACATGGGCCGGGGCCGGGATTTGATCCTTGGTCCCCAAGGCTGCAAAGTGAGCGCTTAACCCACTGAGCCATCTCGGCTTCCCCAAAAGTCATTTTAAATTGTTCCACGATGGCACTCTGGGGTGAAATTGAGCCACTATAGTCTTAGATCCTAAAAAAAATCTTCTGACTCATCCAAAAAACTTATTTTCTGGAGAGTGTCTCCACAGTAAAACTTCTTGCTACATTTAAAAATTTTTAAATAGTCTTTTTTATTCCCTGAGAAATTAGCATAACTTCAAAAAATTTTTTTGATTATCTAAGAGATAAGGAAGTGGCACCATGTAAATTATTTCAAGAAGCTACAAGGAAAGAAACCATGTCAGAAATGGTGACATGATTATCTTCTCAAATTCCTGTATCTTGGTATTGGCAAAGTTACCCAATCCTATCTCATAGGGTGAAAAGCAATAGGATGGCATTCTGGGCCCAGTATCTGAGATGAGGGACATTTCCGCCACTATCAAGCTATGCCACTTTGGGTAACTTCTAAACTTCCGCAGTGTCTGAGTTTCTTCAGAATGTCTATTATCTTTTAATTCTCCCCCAAATGCTCTGATTCTATGTGACTCTAATAACCTATAGGCGTATCCATGAATCAATTCCTCACTCTTGTGGAGATGGGTATTTATAACTGCCAATATGAAAGGCTTAAAAAAGTAGAAAATCAAATGAGGCCATGGCCTCGAGGCATACTTATGCATGTGTCATCATCCTAACAGATTTTAACACCATTTGAAAATTTGGAAAGCAGGCTGAGACTGCTATCACCATTTTATGGATGAATAAGCGGGAGAGCATGTCATGCAGCCTGTCTCAGGTCACAGAGCTGGAGAGGTCGGCAGTGGGATCAGAATTCGACCTCCTGAGACCAACTGAGCCCAGTGCTGGAGGCGAGGTGTCTGGGCGTGAACTGTGGAGAAGACGTCCATCCCACGCGGGGGTGATGTGAGAAGACAGATATTAAGGCATGGTTACCGTCTCACATTCAGAAGTACGTTCCAGAATGAGACGTGTCAATATGTAGGCACTGGAGGCTAGAGTGAAGGAAGTTCCAAACTATTTTAAGTTTGGATAATGTCTCAATTCTGTAAAAACATTTCCAGCTCCCTCTCATGACCCACATATGTGGATAACAAAACCTGGGATGTGGGGAGTGCTGCTGCAGATAGGCTATGGTAAGAGCACTGTCTCTGCCATATTGATTATAAATATTGTGCCTCTTTCCTTTTTGGTTCTGTGTGGTTGCATCTTTTAGTCACTCTCTACCTCACTTATGGAATAGGAATAATAATACATTTGTGCTTACCACAAAGGGGTAACATTCGATATATATATTAAGCTGTTAAAAACTTGGCAAATATAAGACAATATTATTATTCTCAGTCATTGGGTAATCTGCCATGGTATGGTGTAAATTTATTTATTTTTCTCTCCTAAATTATCAAGAAGCTCTTTTTGTCTTAATGTTTTAATTAGGAATTCATGTAGAGATCATTTCTGCTTTTAATATTGTTCTTTTATTTTCACTTTATAATTCTGTCAATATTTTGACAGCTTAGGTAATTAAACAGAGAATGAATATAGCAATTACTAAGGTTACATGTCCTTTATGCAGTATAGTAATTAACTTTATTATTTAAAGATATTTCTTTGTACTTTTCTAAAAAATTAAATAACCATAAATAACCCTTCTAACATGGCTTTAATGTAACTGTAAAATTCAACATCTGGAATTAAATGTATTCTCATTTATCCACAGATGTTAACTTTTCTCAGTGGGTGTGATTAAATTAATGATCCACTGCTTAGAAGAACATCTCTAAAATGTTCTAAACATTTATACTGGCATAAAAGCAAAACCCAGGAGGCAAACAGGACTGAAATATGTAATATTTTGTGCAAAGTGAAGGTGTGTTTTCCTTGCCTTTCGATGACAATTAAAAGATGATTCTCTTTGTGATCAATGAAGGTAAAAGCCAAACCTCATATTTGTTGTTATGATAAATCATTCTTCACTTGAGTTAATTCATAAACTTCAGCTTCTATGTTGCTTTAAATTAATAAATCACCTCTGAAAGAGTGGGAATATATTCAAGATTTTTAAAACAAAATAAAGCTCGAATCCGATCACCACTTTAAGTATGCTGAATCAAATTTCACACTTTGGTTTATAAAGAGGAACAATTTCTCAATAATAATAAATTTTTATCAAGGTTTGTGCTACTGCCAAATAGAACCTGCTAGCTAGGCTACTGTGATTTATATGTGAAATAACTGTGTGGGCTACTTTCATTCTGTTCTTGGTTTAAAAAAAAAAAAGACGTTTCATTTGAAATCACAAATTGGTATTGGTATACAATTCTTAAACTACACTTCAAATTTTCCTTGCTGACACTGTCCAGTGAGACCCTCTGGGAGACTCAAGTCTGGGTCCCAAAAGGAGCAAAACTTGGCCAAGCATTTGCTGCACTTTCCCGGCAGTCATGTCTCTTTTTATTAAATAGAAGACATGGACATGAAAAGAAGAGAAAAAGAAAATGGCAGAATAAAAGTAATTAAAGAGAAGAAGAAAAAAATAGTCAAAAAGAGAAAAATGTAGGGGAGAAAGAAAAAAAAAAAAGAAAAGTTATAACAACGTAGTATTTTAGTATTTTAATAGTAGAGTTTATCACAACAATGTAACAAACACTAATCCTGCTAAGGTTAACACAAGTTATCTTTGAATTTTAATGGAACTATTTTAACTCAGGAACTCATCAAGAAGTATAACTCATCCTTCGAAGTAAAAATGTGGAAATTCTGGCTTACTTGTACATTTCAGGATCAATGGCATAAATTAGAAATACCATTGGCCCCTGGAAAGCTGGAAATGCATGATGTATGTTTTTGATTTTCCATCTTTTACACACCCATCTTCTGATGTAAAACATTTTTTTTTTTTAATTTCCAGGTATGTCTCTATGTGATGGTTTTCTTTACCATTTCTATGCACCCTCAAAATTGCAATCCATTATTAGCTCTTTACCCCAGCACAATAACATCTGATTTTCCTTTTCTGAACCAAAAAAGCTTTGGTTGAGAACTTAAATGTATCTCACTTTATATGTGCCCCATAGGAAAAAAATGCTGCTTGGAAGGAAGTGCATTTCTAAAAACCTTTGTTTTTGAAATCTAAAATGTAAAAGCAAGTTTTAGAGAAAGGCACATTTCTGCAGTTACTTCACAGAGGGTCATTAATTGTTCTTAGGAAACACTACAGAGCTGTGTCACAGCTGACTGATCTGTAACACATTACAAATTACTGAATTATTTAAAAAGTAATTGCAACGGCGTTAACTGGAATAGCTCACATTGCTTTTGTATAAAGAATACCTGAGGAAATATTAAGTCACTGGAAAACAGTTTAGAGTATGGCCACTCCATCTGAACCCATGATCTTTCCGTCTAACTAACAGTGCTTGCCCATGTGACACAGTAGGAAGTAACATTGTCACTGTGAAGCACCCATTTGTTAGGAGTTGAATCACAATCCAATAAAGCCTCTAGTGCTAACTCCCATTTATATAAAATACAGGAGAAAGAAGAGCAAGTTCAATGAGATCTCAGGGGAGTACAAAGATGATCGTGAACCTGGAGCCGCTCCACAGTGTCGGTGATAAGTTAACAGTATTAAAAAAATAGTAAAGAGACTGAAGAGATCTAACAAGCAAATGTAACAAGTGAACACTGTTGTATCTGTACGTGAATAAATTAAGGGAAAGAAATAGAGTTAAAGATAACTGAGAGAATTGTGTTTTGGGTTGAATGTTAAATAAGATGAAGGGATTGATGTTAAATTTTGTGTGTGATGATAATAGTATGGTTATATGAGAAAAGTCAGTAGTTTACAGCTGTGCATTATAGCATAAAGGAATGAAATGACATGATGTCTGGGATTCACTATGAAATCTTTGAGAAGAAACTATTCAGGCAAATAAAGGGTGTCCCAAAATTCACACAAGAAGTAATTTTGATAGAAAACACAGGTTTATACTTAGAAATTGTAAATTTTTATTGCTTAACAATGAAAACGTGTTGCTCTTTTGTGTAGTGCTCCATTTTTAATAACCCTGAACTGTCAGCTGTCACGCTGTCTTTTTTTGTTGTTGTTGGCAATACTTTACCGCACAACCGATGCAAAATTCAAATCTTGTGTGAATTTTGGGACACCATTATGTCAGAATCTTGATAATTATTAAATCTAATGGTCGGCGTATGGGAGTAGCAGCATTCTCTACTTTTAAGGGTGTATAAAAATTCTCATAATTTCAAATTTATAAAAACAGTTTAGAAAAATTCCATAAACTCACATAATCAGAGACATTTCTTACCAAATGGAATGTTTTTCAATATTGAACTCTTAGTTCTCAAAAAATGCCAGTGTGCCACGCTCGGGGAAACTGCATGTCAGCCACCGGGACCAGTTACCTGACAGTCCTTCATTGCGTTCTGAACTGCAGCCTGATCTCCAATCTCATGTTGTTGTTTTAGTCTCTTTTCCTGGGTTTCAAACCAAGTTTTCATACATTGTATGTTATTTTCATATTCTGACCAAGATTCCAACAAGCCTTCCAAAAGCTGAATCTGAACAAATATAACAAAATGAAATTTGCAGTTTTATTTTAAACTCAAATCATTGGCAGGCAACTATTTCCTCCAAATAGAGAATTCTCAAATTAGAGTCCATTGTATGTATGATAGAAAATGTGTGTTATAGGGATGCCAGATTAGCTCAGCAGTTGAGCTTTTGGCTCACAATCGTGAGGTCTGGGGTTCAATTTCTGGCCCTGACCCGTGCAGGGTGGGAACTGGGCAGGGGGCCTCCTGCAAGGGATGTATGCCCCCTCGAACCAGGGGCCCAATTGGGGGGGCAAGAACGGAACTGGGGGCCTCCCACATGGAAGGCACACCCCAGTTCAGCATATGGGCCTGCACAGGCCGGGGCCGGGACTCGATCCGTAGCCCCTGGGGCTGCAAAGTGAGTGCTTAACCCTCTGAGCCATCCCGGCTTCCCCCAAATTTGTTTTCTTGACAGCGTGTTCCCATCCTTGGAGTTTTCATGAAATGCAGACAGAGGCATCCATGCTTACCTTCTCAGCTACCAGCCCCTGTAGGATTTGCCAGCTCTTGTTCATTGCTCCGAGTTGCTCCGCAAAATCAGTCTTGTCACTGCGTTTACTTTCTACATCCTGACTGCTGATCTGCAGCACCGACTGGTTCACAAAATCCACTGTCAACTGCTTACAGTTAATGTCTATCTTAAAGCCCTAAAAGAGAAGGGAGAAGAAAACAATGTTCTGCAAATAAATGTCATAGTTCATCAGGAGTTGGAAGGCCTTAAGTAGCCTCGGGATTAATATCATCCCTTCCATGATTCGGTCCAAATGCACAATCTGTGTGCATTCATACAACCCATTAGTTTCAGAAGCTCACTAGATATGAAATGCGTATGAATATAGTAGCTATAAATTAAATTTATAAATTTTGAACTTATAAATATGTTTGAATTTATAAATATATTGAATGTAAATATATATATGAGGCAGGGGATGTAGAATTGGATAAATTGTACAGTCTCACTAGAAAAATACTTATAAATCATAGTATTTATGATTTCTTAAAATGACACAAAATCTTATCCAAAATCATTCCTAATACTGGACAACTTTTCTGTTTACAGTGAGGGAAACAGTTTTCTTAATCTTGTACACCTCTCTGGTGTTACTATGAATGAAACATATACTTTAAGATCAGAATTCCATCATTTGAGTTTTTGAGTTCCTTCAAATAACATAGTTCTAAAATATAAAAAGTTAAAAATAAAAAATGGGGGGTAGCCAGGATGGCTCAGTAAGTTAAACACTTGCTTTGCAGCCCCAGGGACTGAGGATCGAATCCCGGTCCTGGCTTGTGCAGACCCATATGCTGAACTGGGGTGTGCTTCCGATGCGGGAGGCCCCCAGCCTGGCCCTGCCCTGCGCGGTCCTTGCCCACCTGTGTGGAATGAAACCATGTAGAAAACTGATGGTGTACAACTATGGAGACTGCTCTGGGCCCTCTCCCTTCTCTCTGACTGTCTCTTTCTGTCAAAAACAATAAAAACATAAACCTTTAAAAATAAATGTTTAATAATTACTTTATATTTCTGAAGGTACTCATGAATTGCCTTGGAGCCTATAACATTTTTTATGTCCTCTTCATCCTTTTGAATGACATTTTCCATGAGAGAAATCCAAGTCATGACTTCAGAAATGGCATGACGAGAAGGTAGCTTATCCATCTGGAGCTGCCCAAGTAAGAGACAGAATAAAACACAAGTTCCAAATTCAAACCCAATTTCTCTTAACCTAAAAACCCTACATCAATTCTTACTAATGTATCAACAGAGATAACACTTCTTAATGACATTTTTGGATCTTATCCTCATTAGAAGCTTGGAATGAAACATCAGGCAAACATTGAACAATAATAGTCATCTTATGTTCACTTGACATCCAATACTATAAACACTGTGTAAACATTAACTAATTAATCAAAACACCAGCAAGAAGAAAATATTATTGTTATTTTATAGCTTGTTTTATGGGTTTAAAAAACCTTCACTACAAAATATTCAACAGATGTATTTTATTAATTACCCTGTAAAATCTCTGTGTATTATGACTGAGGAATGTTAAAAGAAGAAAGAAAAATACTACACTACACACTATCATTTTCTAGATTTTTGGCATGCTAATCTTTATTCCTAAGAGCATAGCCAATTTCCTCAGTCTTTAACAAAAATATACTTAAAATTCTGAATCTCATTTAATATATCATATATTTATGCAGATACATATGATAATATAATTCGGAAGAACTAAAGTGATTGTGTAGAATACTTATAGACTTCTACATGGTGAGGAATGATACAGACATACATATGAGATGTTTCCTCTCCTTTAGAAATGTAGCTTGCTGATTAGTAGGGATAATTTACATTTAAACCCACTTATCATATCTTGGGTATGATGCTGAGAGCCAAAGAGAAAGATAAAATGAGACAGAAGCATATTTCCATAAAAGGAAAGTACTGACTTCTCTTCTCTTGCCAGTTGTTCTATTATAGGTAAGATTACAGGTCTTTTACATTAGTTGTTATTAAATTTTCATATCTACTCACTTTATGAGGCTGTTGTAGTTATCCACATTTCACTCATGAGAAAACAAAGAACTTAAAGCCAGACAGGGATCCTCTCTCTCTCTCTCTCTCTCACACACACACACACACACACACACACACACACACACACACACACACACACGTGTGCATGCGTGCATGCACAATAAAGCAGCTCTTGAAAGATATGGCACTTGTGGAATAGTTCACTTTTAATATGCAATACAATGGAGGAGAGAAATGACAACGTGTGCAAGACAAAGCTGATTGAAATGTGCGACTAAAAGCAGACTGATGCACATTCACAATGAATACTGCTTAAATCAATAGTCACCAATGACACCAGTGACTCTCTCTCTACCTGATGCAGCTTCTCCTGTACTGCTGGAATGTTTGTCAGCAGGTCAGTCCACTGGCTGTCGATGTGTGACAGCTCAGAACGCAGGGCAGCCGTGTCCACTTTCTTTAATCGAAGAAGCTGATTCCCAGTGCTCAGCACAGATGATTTCAGGGAAGATTTGGCTTCCACTTCTTTGGAAAACTCCTAAAAGAAGTAGCAACATTCAAATCAGGATTAAATCACCAGACCTCTCATCTAAGGAAAGAGACCAATTTACTACAAACAAGTTTTCTTTACATCTTGAAGGGGATTAGGAAGTTATTAAAGATTCTAGAGAAAAACAAAGCCCTGAGTGAAAGTCAACAGTGAAAGCATTCTGTGAAAACCACCCAAGAGAGGCAATGGTGAGCCCTAGTGTTCTGCATAATTACTTGACACATCTCCTTAACACTGACAGATCCTCTAGACCAGGCATGTCCAACCTGGGGCCCAGGACGACTTTGAATGCAGCCCAGCACAAATTCTTAAAACATAATGAGATTTTTGGTGTGTGTGACATTTCTTTTTTAGCTCATCAGCTATTACTAGTGTTAGTGTGTTTTACATGTGGCCCCAGACAATTCTTCTTCCAATGTGGCCCAGGGAGGCCAAAAGTTTGGACACCCCTTACTCTAGAGCTTCTTTCACTAGGTACATCTATTGACGGCTGATTTCCTCTTTACTGGGATAGATCAGGCCTTCCCTGGAGGCCTGTAAATAGTAAAATTTAATCAAATGATTTAGATATTCAGGCTTACCAGGAAAGCATTCAGATGATCACGGACCATTTCCAGTTCTTGTGGGACGGTCACAGATTGCTGAGTCCAGAATTCTAGCCTGTCTTTTGCGGACTGTAACCAGTGATTTAGAGCTGAAGACTCACTCTGATATCTGTAAGTATATTAATGAGCCTAGTAAGTAAACATCCAATCCCTACTTTCTGCTAACTGGTGTGATTTACTGATGCCAATTTTAAAAGGAGGCAGGATAGATTTGGGAGAATATTGTCCAGGGTTGAAACTCTCAAATTCTCTTCTCTTAATATTTATGCCGAGTTTCAGCTTTCCCATCTCTACGCTGAAAATAAAACTCTCTCCTTCGCTCCTTCATGTTGAGGCTATCCAGACAATATTTGGTGATTGTTATTCAAAGTTCTTAGAAATAAAGGTGGCACAGAAATAGAGTATTTTATTATGTAAAAGCAACCCTCCACTTCTCTTGAATACTTTCCATTGTCCTTGAGAAAGGTAACCTTCTGAAAAGCACTTTCTCTTCTTTTTCTCCTTTTAAGGTTTTACTGTGACTACCCATGAGCAGTCAATAGGCAAAAGATGGCAAGTCAAAGGTGAAGTACCTGCTTCTCTGCCTACTTTTAATACATGTTTATACAATTACACAGGAATCCAACTGGGGACTTTGTGTTTGCCTTTATTTTATAAACTTTGTGATAAGTTCCTAGAGGGACCATTTCTTTTTCAAGTTTCATACCTCCTAGCCTTATAAATACTGTATAGAACTAATCTAAATAAATTTACTTGCAAAACAGTCATCGTATTATTACCTGGTCCAGTGTTTCAATATTGTTTCCAATCTGTGAAGTTCCTTTGACACTTTGTTGGTATTACTTAACCAGCGTTCTCCGAGTTGATTTAGATGGCTTTCCAGATCGGAGCAGCTAATGGATAACAGAAGTCGTTTCCCATCATCTAACACCTGATATAATTTGGGCTGGTATTCATTAAGACTGGATTTCAAATGCTAAAGGGATTGAAAATACTGGGTCAATATTTGGATAACGCAATTTTCCTCTAAGTATTACAGTTTCTCTGGTGCCATACTGCTCCCATTAGCCTTAGTTAAATGTGTAACCAAGTAATGCTGGAAACTTGGAGATACTTCATTTTCTAAATATAGATGGGATTTTTTTTTTTTTTGGTATTAACTTTAGGTGCATTTAAAACTATCAAACCATAATTATTTCAAGAATATGTGACACCAGCTTAAACTACAGAACATGCTTGCTGGAGGCACAACTTTAAAAAAGAGCTCTCTCATTTATAAAATACTTTTAAATGCTCTATTATAAAACAACAAACTCTATTTCAAGGTAGTGTGACATCAGCATTAACTATACAAATGCTCGGTGGAGGCTAAGTTTTCAAAAAGAGATCTCCTTTAAAAAAAGGAAAAGAAACAACAATCTTCTTATGTTCTGTTATAAAACAAACACAGAATTTATCTGCTTTCAACAAAATGTCAATAGCTTGAGATAAAAGTACAAGTAGTTAATAAAATGTTTGATTGGAAGTTTGTTTAGATTCAGTTAAAAAAAATAACTGTGGGAAAGTTTCCACAGGATGTGTGTCATCCTTCCACGTGGAGATGCTGACCTGGTAGAGCGTTATCCGGTCAATGAGTCTGTCCTCGCTCTCCTCCACCAGCCCCACGCTGGGGGTGTTACTCTCCACCACCTCCAGCTGTCTGCTGAGCTCCTGGCGGTCTTCATCCAGATGTGACCATGTCTGGAAACGCAACATAAGTCTGTGAGCTAAAACCCCCGGTAAGGAACCATATTCCTCACTGTGCGCAAAGTAGACACTTGATAAATTCTCTTCAAAGTTAAGTCAGAGATCTTTGTGTTGGGGGTTTGCTCTGGGAAGCAAACCAGTACTCTGCAGCCAGTACTCAGATGGTGACCCTGAAAAGCATTGTGACCGGGCTGTGGCATCTGCAACTCACCAGCATCCTGGGTAAGTTACTGAACAAGTGTAGGCAAAATATTAAGTTTTTCTGAACCTTATTTCCAGCATTAAAAATGGGAATAATTATATTTTCCACTGTGAGGGTTAAATGGAATAATGTCAGCAGTGCACCTGGAACACAGTAGATAGCTGATCTACACCATTTTATCCTTCCCTAGGTTGAATGTGTGATTTAAGTGAAAGGGATTGTGTGTTTACTCCAAGTAATAAGTGAACTGAAAACATTGCATTTGCAAATTAAAAACAAACAAACAAACAAACAAACAAAAAACAGACATTTAAGCAATAGGAATTATATAGTATAAACATCCTACTCAGGAGAACTACCAAATGTCCTCAATTCAAATTGTTATTTTATTGAAAACTGGAAAATACTGTTCTCAATCATTTGAAGTCTTTTTCAATAAATTATAACAAAAAGTGGAACAACACTAAAAAGTAGTTAAAAAGCATGTTATAAACTGCAAAATAAATTTATAGCAAAAGTCAGCAGTTATTCAGCTTGACAAAAAAAACAAACAAGAACAAAAAACAAATAAAAACACCAAATAGCACCACGCCCAGTCTGAAGCCAGTTGTCATGCAACTGACTCACAGAGGGGCACAGCCTTGATCAGAATCTAAATGGGAACTACAACACCGACAATGCAGCCCAGTGGAGAGTCCCCAGATGTCAGGGGCACCCAGCACAGAGGAACACGTCCCACCTTCAGGGTCTGTTTTGCAGCAGGGAGTCTGCTAAGGGGAAGGTGCCACATCCAGTCTCACCTCTAGAATGTACTCCAACTCCACACCCCTCTTGTGAGCCCCTCTGAGGACAGCTGAGGCCTGCGCCATCACTTCCGTGTGCAACTGCGTCTCCTGCTGCACCGCAAAGCTGAGCAGCTTCCTGAAGAGTGTTTCAGTCAAAATCATGTGAGACTCCAGGCTCTGGAAGTATTCCTGCAATTTTTTTTTCCAGGTAGAAAGAGGTCAGCAACTCATCTGTCTACTGCCTTACAGTAAAAAGTGCTTCAAATGCAAAAGCTGACAAAACTCAGCTAAGATAATATGAGGGAAATAGTGTGAGGAAAATGGCTCTGTCCCTGCTGGCCACCCTCTTACCCGGCATTCGCTGCTTCCTGCAGACACAGGGGCTCTGGCTCCTCATTGGCCTCTCTTGTGCCCCCACTCCAGTGCACACTTGACAGACACTGTCTCCAAAACAGAGCCCTTCATATGTGACCAGCTTCCCTGCCCTCTAAATCCCCCATCCCTGTCCCACCTGGGCTCTCCTACTCTCCTGACACCCGCCTCACTAACCTACCACAGACTGGCCTCCCTGGTCCATCGAGCACATCAGCTCCCATTCCTCCATCTTTGGCCTCAGTTTACAGTCTGTACTGCCTGAGGTGACCTCACCTGACATATCCACAACTTTCCTTCATCTACGGTTGGGCTTGAGCTTGACATCTCTGAATTCCCAAAGCACTTATTTTGCTGAACACTCACTGCTAAGCCCAGCATGACATACCGATTGCTATTATGTACTTGTAAGTTTCCCTCGTATTATAAATTACCGACACACAATAGAATGGTAGGGCTTGCATAGTCCTACAAAATGTGTTTTGAAATATTATGTTTTATGTGTAAAAAGTCCCAGAGAAGAGAGGTAGGGCTTATCCCATTTCCTGTTCCCAGCACCATTGGTAGAACTCAAAGACTGGGAAACGTTCATAATATTGAGTGTGTAAATGTACTATGTGCCAGGCATTCTATCAACTCTTCATTGATGAGCTCATTTAATCCTTATAACAGCTATATGAGATAGGTAGATTTATTTCCCATTTCACAGATGAGGACACTGAACCACCCTGTCTAAGGCTGTAATTGCTTGAGGTTCACCGCAGAACTCTCCCTCAGAAGATGGTCTGTCTGGTCAGTAAAAGCCAGAATCATTAGTTTTAATTGACAGTTATCATATCACAGAATCCTAAAGTTGGAAGAGGACTTAGAGGTCATTTAGCCCAATATTCACCAAAAGCTAACATTCCTTTTACAACCCCATCTCCCCTGACAGCCGTAGATGGGCTTCTTATGGCCAGGAAGGCTCCTTTTCTTCAACTATTGAGTTTTATTTCTCTGTTATTTATATTCATTGATCCTAGTTCCTCCCCAGGACTAACTCAGGAGGATATTTTATTACTATGGCTGAAGATTTGAGAAAAACCAGCTGTGAGCTTTAAAACAATGTTTTCAAAACCAAATGATAAGGCTTTAATAAATCACAAAGTTTTGGACAAAAAACCTCTGGGAAAAATAGCAAGAAGTAATTAAAAAAAAATCCACCTTCATAATCATGAGTGAGCGACGTAATGGTAGAATGTTAACCATCTATAACTCAAAGGTTTTTTTTAAGTTTTTCTATAGGAAATTCACATATTCTGGGAGTTAGGGTTCTGGAGGGAAAAGCTTCAATTTCTGTAACCATCGCTAATAATGCAAGAGTTGGCTCTGTGTGTGCATTTCAGGGGCATTCCTGTAAGGACCCATTGTCCCCAGGACAATCTTGAGGCCAAAACAACTGAGCGATGCACTTAAGAGACAGAAACCCAAACCCAGAAGAGCCAAGTGAGGGGTCCTTGGCCAGAACGAGGGAAGGCAGGAGTGCCTAGGCCTAGGAGGTGAACACAGAGGGTACAAAGGGGAAGAGCACAGCGGAGAGCAAAGCTGGGCTCCTTTGAAGAGAGTTCCATGCCTCCTGCTGATGGCAGTTGATGAAGGGTGAAAGCCTGGCTAATACTTGTGAGGAACTGATCATTACAAACCTTGGTGGAGCTGATCTTCTTTTTTAACTTACCACGTTATAGAACACATCCGCTATCACAATTCCGTGCTATTACATACCAGTGGGTTTGAGTATACATTTCTGGACCATTGTAAAGATTAACTTATACAAGTAGGAATGCCTATGCAATTGAGAATGTTAGGTTTCACTATGTGTCAATTGGCGAGACTACTCTTGCACAAGTACACGTTCTCTCTCTCTCTCACGCTCTCACCTTATGCTTGTCAAGCAGCTGCTGGATTTCCTCTTTGGAAGACACGATCATTTTCGGGCCACCTGCCATCTTCTCTCGTCCCGTTTCCAGCAAGTCACCCAGGTCCTGCATGGCCCTTTCATACTGGCTCTTGAGTGCAAGGTTCTGGTTCAGCCCACTCCGCCGAGAGCCAATGGTCACCATTAGTTCATCGTACATGTCCTAAGAAAGACAGCAATAGTCACTGTCAATTCATCTTCTGGCTCCTCTCTAATAGCATGCCAGCCATGGAATCCGTGACCCAACCAACAATCCTCCTTCACGTGGCTGACCTATGGCAATCCTTAAGAACCTCTTTCAAAACAGATCACCTATTTTTTTTTTTTAATTCCAAGGTATGTGCAAAAACATTGCCTAGAAATGACATATGAGGTAGATTTGACCACTGTCTTCTCAGGAGGTCAATAGTTTATGGTGAGACATGAGGTGGAGATGTTGAAAAATTACTCATGGGCTGAAGCAAATGTCAGAGAAAATGAAACTCTGATTTTTATAATGTTTTCAACATTTATATAATTTTAGAGTAATTGAATATTGTATCCTTAACATTTCATCTGCTAAATAATAAGTACATTTTGGATTATTCTTCAAATAAAGAGCTGGAGAAACGGAGGAGTTTAATGCAGGCTGAAAGACTAAGATTTGAAAAGGCAATGTTTTTGCCAAATGTGGTGAAGTAAACAGATATTTTAACTGGAAAGACACTTTGGGAGAAGATGATACACCAAATGCAAAATTTATTTGTGCCATATGGACCTGATTAATGTATCACATTAAGGTTCAGCAGGCCAGAAATGTTCAATCTGGAAAAGTTCAACTTTAATGCCTATTTACAGCTATGATGCTTGACTCTCACCTGACATTTCAGTGTTGTTGGAAGACTGCCTGAAGAGGACAAAGTGGGGCGGCGGGCCCATGACACTGTGGAACGTTAGATGGTGGAATGACACAAACTAAAAATGCTTGTTTAAAAATAAGAGCTAATTTATTTCTCAAAAGAAAGACCTTATCGCCTCATACTGGACTCTAGTAACTTCTCAGTAGTCTGTGATAAGGTGTACAAAGAAAATGGGTGTATGTCATCATATACAATGTTTTCTTAATACAACTTATCTGTGTTGCTTATTAAGTGCTGAAGTTTGCTGATCTAATATCTCCCTACCACCCTGATATTAGCTTCTTGTCAGATCTTGGAAAGTAAATGAACTCGAATTGATTCTCTATGCCTGAAGCAGGTCAGGAAGTCCATTTAGATTTCAGCTACCTTCTAGTTTAATTTTTCTGTTGTTCTGAAATGGAAACAATGTCCCTCTTCCATTTAAACATGTATGAAAGGTCAACTACAGTTTTGAACACCTGAGACAAAACATTTTCTAAAAAGTATTAGCTTGAACATATTTTCTTCAAGACAGTTTTTTGGGGTACAATACAATACAGACTAGATGTCCCTCTTTTAACTTTTCTAGGTTGGACTTTTAATATTTCTAAAGTAGGAAATAACACGCCACCATTAAACTATACCGCAATGCTTATCCACGGGCATAATCATAAAGTACATGTCAGAAAAAAGACAGAAGCATGAGAATGCAATTTTTGTCATTGCACTAAACATGGTAAACATTTCAGAAAAATTTCTAAGAGCTACTTGGAAGAAAGATTAGAACTTAAATGATACACATTTTATAGAGAAAATAGAGAAACTGTACCTGGAGTTTGGAGAGTTCTTGCATGGAAGGCTGCTCAAGCTGCAAGTTGTCAGCTCGCTTCTTTAAGTCAGTGATGCCTGCATCCAATTCCTTTAGCCCCTCTTCAGCCTGTTGGATGGCCTAGGTAAAATTCATGGTATTCATTACAACTTCCACAAACAATCACCCACATAAAGTGCGACTACCGTGTCTCCTCATTTATGCCTCCTCTCTCCACATAAAACAACTCATATGAGGAAACTCATTTTAATACTACATAAAAACTACAGTTACCTATGGAAAAGACAAGAAGGTCCCTTTCAATACTACAGATCAACTACCTTAAAGGTAAGGAGGAAGGAGGGAGGAAGGGTGGAGGGTCAGAGAACAACAGCTGCCTTAAACAAAAAAGGACATTTGTGAATAGCAACATCTGAAAAGGAAGCATGGTATAGGACAGTTAGAAAAAGATATTTGCCTGAGAGTTTTCCAGGGGATCATGTTCTGATTTCCTGAAATACAGTTTTGAGCATCTTTGGAGAGAGATTTAGGGAGGCAAGAAGCTGTTACAGCATGGTCAGGGAGAGCTTACTTGTGAAGCAGAAGAACATCAAGCAATCAACAAGTGTTACTTTACATCCTGTGACTATTTTCTAACTACTGTACTTCTTAACGCCTTCACCTTTTCTACCTAGCCCCGCAACACCCCCTCCTGTTTGGCAACCACAGGGAATATAGTCAATAATGCTGTATTATAATGACTGTGTAGAGTTCCAGGCAGGTACTAGACCTATTGGGGGATCACTTTGTAAATTAGATAAATGTCTTAACCACTATGCTGTATACCTGAAACTAATATAACATAATATTGAATGTCAACTGTAATTGAAAAACAAACAAGTATGACAGTGGCAGCTGATGCCTTCCCAGACTGAGGTCTGTAGAAGCAGCACAGAATTCTAACTCTGGCCTTCAAGGAGCTTATAGTCTGGTTAGGGCACTAGAGTAAAAGGAGGGAGACAAAACAGGGCAGAATACAACTAGGTACTACACTTGATATGCTCATTCCTATAACAGCACCCTGGAGAAAGGAGATCCTGAGGTGGATCTGCTCCAGGCTTTTGGAAGAAATGCAACCTCGGCTGCCCTTGAAGTAGAAAAAGAACATGAACTCCAGATGGCAGATGAAACACATGTGTCCCATTATTTTCTTTCCTGAATCCCCACTATAACCACAGCCAATATTTTGTTTGCTTGTTGTTTTTTTTATAAGTATATTCCCTTCCCTCCTCCATCCCATAAATCTACAAGTACAGGGAAGAGGAAAGGAGACAATACCAACAAAATTTTGAAAGCTGGAAATCAGAAGGATACATGATAACGGACTTGGAAAATCTGAAAAAGCTGAATGAATCCTCAGCTAGCAGGGGGTCTTCACCATCAAATTCACAGCAACAGGAATCTCTGGCCTTCTGGGTGAGGTGGGATGGGATGCTAAATAAGGAAGGGTGGTGGCAAGCTGCTTAAAGAGCAGTTAAATCCCCATGTCCCTCTCCTCATTCCACTGCCCATTCCCTTTCCTGGTAACAGGTGGAAAGTTTATTTTCTGGAGAAGGTAAAACAGAAAGTCTCTGGACTGAGGGGCACTACACATACTCATGGGCTTGAGTACTTGTCCGAAAACAGGGATAACGTGACTAAATGCGGTCTGTGGAGCCCCTACATTTTCTAGAGAATGATAGCCAGACCTGTACTCTCCAGACAGGAAAGGGGGAAAAATATGAAAAGGCCAATAGAAAAGACCTAAACATTTTGACACAAGGATTCTCCCCCAAGTAGCCCACACTAGACCAATCTTCAGTAAGTTTCAAAATGGTGAAGCCTCATCCATCCATGAGGTTGCCATTTAGCTGTTTAGTCCCCCATCCTAAACATGCATAGACAACAAAGGATTTCCTGAGAAAAGCCTCCACCATGAAAAATAGAGACCAAAATAAGCAAACAAATAAAAGCCACGTGGAAGGACACAGACTATACAGGAAAGATAAAACTTCAACAACAAAATCATGAAGACACTCAGAGAGATTACAAAAAAAGAAAATAATGCATCCATTAAAAAGGAACAGGATGTTACAAAAAAATCCCTTAGAAAAATCAAACTGAGCTCTGAGAAAGTTAAACACATGAGAGTAGAAACGCAAAGCTCGGTAGAAAAGTTTGGAGTTTAAATGGATAAAGTCTTACAGGAAGTACAGCAAAACGACAAAGAAAGAAATGTCTCTTGACAGAGGACTGAACTAGAATATCCAATATCTGGATTCCAGAAAAAGGAAAAAAGACATAAAATGGAGGAATGAGAATACTGAGTAAATCATTAGAAACTTTTCGAGGATTGAAAGTGAAGAGCAGCCAAATCAAAATGCCCATTCAGTTCCCAGACGAGTGGATAAAACAGACATGTCATTGTCAAATTTTAGGGTATTGGGGACCTTTGGGAATTTGAACAACTTTTGACTCCTCAAGCCAACACTGGGATCTAGAAAACAGCAGCGGAAAAGCCTCAAAACTCTGTAAGAAACAGATTTCCAACCAAGAATTCTATAAAGAGCCACGTTATCAATAAAGCATGATCATAATATAAGAATATTTTCAGACATGCAAAATACTGAAGAATGGCAGATACACAAACAAAACAAGGAAACAATGCGATGAAGAGAAACACTTGGGACTCAGAAAATAGAAAACCCAGCAGAAGGAAAAGCGAAGGAAATTCTCAGAATGGTGGTAAAGGCAGATGTCCCAGCAGGCTGCTTTGCACTAGGCTTATGGGGCCACAGGTCTGGTCTAGATCAGAATGACACGATTCAAAAGACGAATATCTTCAGAGTTATCATCCCCAAGCCTTCTGCACCTATCCCCTTTTTTTTTTTTTTTTTTTTTTTTTTTTTTTTTTTTTTTTTTTTTTTTTTT
>PVKE010006877.1:0-33054 GCA_004027555.1 Craseonycteris thonglongyai
TCTCTCTCTCTCTCTCTCTCTGTCAAAAACAATAAAAATAAATCTTAAAAAAAAAAAAGTCAATTTTTCTTTGTATTAACTGTGATGGGAAAGTTTCGTAATGCATTCAATTTAGTAAGGACTCTAGGTTTTTAAATTAATAATAATGAGCATAGGTTCTTCCCTCTTGAGTCTATATAAGGTATATTTCTTCTGCTTGGGACAAAGAGATTCCTCTTGTGAAAGGCAGTAAATTCCACGTTAGACTCAGCAACCTGATTTGTAGCAATGATGATGGTGGTAACATTCCACTTAAGCCTTAATCCCAATGAAGCCATTGATTGTACACTTGAAAATATATATGTGGAGAGCCTCAGTTTTATAGAGATTCTGATGCTATTCAATTTTTGTATGAATTTTGGCAAAAGCAAAGATTCTGAAAACAGTTGCAAAAATTTATTCCTAAAACTATTTTTCCAAGGAGGGATTCTCAAAACAAAGTGTGAAGGTTTGAGGGGTTTTTGTTTATGTATTTGGGTTGTTTCTATAAAACTGCTTCATAAGACTATACTGAAGATGTGTGATGATTCCAAAATCTTTGAGAATTACTGCGTTTTAAAAAAAATCACCTAATGCAATTGGCTTACAAGCTAGTTAATGAGGGTGGCTCAGGGAAAACCTTGAGTTCTGTCCCATTCTCCTGATAGGTATCCTGGGAGATACAAGTCAGATTAAAATCAGGAAAACTCATGGTTTTCTCTGAGGGAATGGTGAAAAAGGTGAGAAAAATGTCATTACTCACTTACATAAATCCCTACAGACAGAAGAGAAAGGGAAGGAAAGTATTACAGTAGCCTGCACTTCTCTGCAGAGGATTCATTCCAAGAGCCCCAGGGACTGCCTGAAAGAGCGAGTAATACCAATCCCTGTATATAATATTCCCCCCCCCCTATAGCATATATACCTATGATAAAGTTTATTTTGTGAATTAGACACAATAAAAGAAAAACAACAGTAACAAGTAATAATCGAGAACTATCACAATTTACTGTAATAAAAGGTGTGTGAATGAAATCTCTCTCTCTATTTCTCACTCTCATAATTGATCGGATAACCAAGACAGCTGTTCGCTAATGGGCAGGGGGAGTATACAGGGTTCATACGCTGGACAAAGGGATGATCCATGTCCTGGGCTACACAAAGCAAGACAGTGTGAGATTTTATTACTTTACTCAGAACTTACAAATTGTTAGGTCTGAAATTTTCCGTTTCATAATTTTGGACTGCAGTTTACCACAGGCAAATGAAACGGCAAAACACAAAACTATGGGTGGGTAGGGGGAACTACTGTTTCTCAATATTTGCCAGACATTGTACAAAGAACAATTCATGAGAGCTGTCCAGAAAAAAATCCAGCCATCGTCAATAAAAAGAGAACAGTGACATGGCTGGATACTTTCCAGACAGCCTCGTAGATGATCACATTTAAATCCAACAAAGGTTACTGGAGGTAGGTGGCATTTTTTATAGATGAGGTAGTATAGTCTGATGAGTCTAAGTAACTCATCTAGGTTCATAAAATTTATAAAGGGACAAAGCCAACATTTGAACCCAATTGTCTATTTTCAAAGTCTGTCCTATACAAGATCTCCTTTATGAAGAGCACCCAACTACAAAGTGTAGAGATCATGGCTTACAAGGTTAGACTGCAAATAATTTCTTAAGAGGTGGGTGCAGCTCCTTCTCCCCACTTCCTTGAGCACGTGCACACGCACACATACACAGAAATACACACACACACAATTTGTAGTTTAAACACTTATTTTCTATGGCATCTTCAAAATTGGTCAGAATGAATGGCACCCACCATTAGGCAGAATAACCTACATAATAGATACACATTCACTTTCTAACTTTTTTCATTATAAATTGTGTATATGGGCACAAGCATGTGTATGTGCTGATATGTGTGCTGACATGTGCTGGGAATATTGCTCAGAGTGAATACACTAGACAGCTGCATTTCACAGTTGAGTCCTCAGGCAACAATATTTTAGTAGAATGAACATCAAATCATCCCAATGACTTGAGAGCTGTGAAAGGCATTGCAACTAGTTCCAACTGTAAAAATATATTGGCTTCAGGAGAGGAACGACATTTGGAAAGCTATGCTTGAAAACAATGTTGGGAGAGAGAAAGGGAGAAGGCTGAAGTTCTCATAGTAAAATCATCACTTTGGGGGCCCTGGTGCAGAATTGAAGATATGGGGAGAAACTCAAGGTCTCCTTTTCTGTTTATCAGACTTACAGGAGATGCTGCAGGGAAATTCAATTACAAAAGAGGGCACTGGCCATGGACTGGGACAGGGTTTGATCCAGTGATTTTCCCTTCTTCTCCCTTCAGTTCTAAGTTCTAATACTGTGCAAGATGGAAGAAATTGACAATCCCACCCAAAAAGTTTTCCCCAATGCCACAACTTGGTAGACATATCTTTTGCTCTCATTCGGTTTGAGCAGAGATAGCTCCCTCTGCCTTATTGTATTCCTGACAGTCTAAAATATCTAACAAAAGATTCCTCACACTAATACCTGGTTTTGCACAAAGTAGATGGTCAATAATTGTTTGCTAAATTAGGGACTAATTAAACTATCCACAAAGGCCAGTTACTGAGACACCGTTTTGCACCAAGCATTCTGTGATTTAGAAATACTCAAAATATCTCCATGGAAGGAGATACTATTTCCATTTCGTAGCTGGCAAAGCTGAATATTTATGAGATTAACTGGTGTCCAAAGCATACACACAGTTAGACAAGAGTAGGGCTGAGATTCCAACCCAGGTAATCTGATTGCAGATCCTACAGCTAAAACTGAGTCCAACAACTACACTGCCCTTTCCATGAATCTGGATCCATAATCTCCTCAGCTTCTCCCATACAGGACCATTCAGAGAGTTAAGAAGAAAAGAGAAGCTGATGTGCAAGTGATGAAAAAAATCGGACAACTGCTTCAGTAGACATCTAAAAACATGGCCACCCCTTCTCTTAATTAGCAGTAAGTGCCTGGGGAGAAGGTTAGTTTTCTAAAGAGCTAGTTCACAGCAAAGCTAGGGAAACTCATTACTCCTCACCACAGGGGTTCAGCTCTCCCTCCTCAACCCTCCAGAAAAGCACAGTGGGATGACTTCAGGAGAGATAAGAAAATATAAATAACAACTCTGCTTTCTAAAGGGTTTGGTCTGCACCTCACCTCTCCTTTCAGTGAGGTATTTGAAAACACAAGTAGGCTTCATTTCCAGACCCTGCAGTCAAACTAAGAAGTCTGATAACTCCAGTTTTCCATCTGTTCGTGGGGCAGCAAGAAGGGAAGCAAGGACTTGATGTACATCTGTGGATCTGGGTCAGAGAGCTCAGAATCCGAAATGCCTCAGAGTTCTGTAGATTTTATAGTTCATAAAGCATTTTCAAGTGGATGTTCTCATTCCTCTTTTGAACCTTGTCAGTTAGTGAAGCATGTGTGAGGCTCTCAGTTTCACAGGGTAAGAAGCTGAGGAGAGGCTGAAAAACATTTCAAGAGTCTCCCTGTCTGCAAGTGACTTGAACTCACTCTGACTCTAGCTATGGTGGTTCTTCCAGCACAGTCACCTCCTTCAGTACTGGTGGGAATGATGGTGCACTGGTCCTTCTAGACTCTGTCAGTGAACATATTCCACCCTATACACACTCCTTCCCCAACTTCTGGTAGAGTACATAAATTTTTTTTTTAATTTGTAAAATTTTATCTCTAAGGAGAACAGTTAAAAAAAGTTAGTATCAGTCCAAAGATTTTTATTAGCAAAGGAATACTGCCCTATCTCAGAGAGCTTTCAAAGGCATCTTCATAATGGATTGGGCAAGGGACAGGGTCCTGTGTCCCCTCACCCAAGCAGTACCCAACCACACAGGCAGAGTGGACACACATCTACGTATTTTTAAGAGTACAGAAAAGTCAGTTTACCCTAAACCACTCACTAGATTGAGTCTGAGGGAACTCGGGTTTCTTCCTGGTTCTGCAACTAACTGGGTTTAAGGCGAATGATGTCAAGTTGTACCTTGGGTCTTCCATTTAGGGTAGATAAGAAAGTCTTGATAGAATTGGAAAAGAAAAATAATATTTGAAGAGTGAGCTGTAATCATTTATAATACAGTCTCGCAGATGAGTATTTATTATGCTACTCTATCCTACATCTTATCTGTTTTCCTCACCATAACAGATAATCCCTTAGGGCTAGATGTACCCACCCCAACTCCCAATCTGTGCAGAGTAGCAAATTCATCAGAGAGATAAATAGCAAACTTAAATGAGATGTGAAACGAACTTATGAATTCAGGAATTCAGATATCTCTGGTTCCACGCTTCTGAGTGAGAATAGATATGGAAATTCCCACTTGGGAGAATCATAATCAAAGTACCTCACATCTGAAGGGTAATACTGAGACATCTGTAGCCATAATTGAATGAACAAAATTCATTGTGATGCTGAAGGGATAGGACCCAGAAATGGTAAGATTTCAGGGGTGAGGGGGAAGGTAAAAAGGTCTCAACTCTTGAGGCCACACCAGAGACAGGCCTGTATGGAAAGCTCAGTTAGAACAGAGTGGGTCAGTGTAAGGAAGGCAGAGAGGGCAGCTAAAGGAGAGAAGGCAGTGAATGAATGGGAAACAGGCAACACACTTCAAAACAACTTATCAAGGAGCCCTGAACTTTTAGTCATTCTGATAACCAGAGTAGTGTCCATAACAAGAGCAGGCAAGATATGAAGTATACAGTTGCAAAGCTCAGCACCCACTATCCAGCCTAGAAACTCCACCAATAGATAATTCATTCCTGGGCTCAAGTTCTTAGTGCACGGAAACTTGCCTGAGCTGCAGCAGATGGAATTGAATGCAATAGGTTTACATGAGTACAGTGTAGAAGTCTTGATTTGAAGCATGACTCTCTTACAAATTAACCACAGAGTTATAAATGAGCTATCTGAATGCTCTGTGCCTCAGGTCCTCATGTGTACCTATGTCATATCAATGTTATGATGATGAAACTATATATATATATATATACACACACACACACACTAAGTACATATGATGTACATGTTATACATGTATTATAATCCAGATGTTCCACCACCTGAACTTGTTTGAAAACCACTAATCTAAAAATTGCCTCATTCTGCTAAAATGAAACAAATAAACATACTGATAAAGTTGAGTTGTTTAGTTTATTTCTAAATGCATTAGTCTGATCATACAAATTGAGTGTACAGCTGGCCTATTAATAAAAATTAAAAGTCCATTAAGTAATACCACAAAGCAGGTCTGTGGGCATGAGCTTTCCAGGATTTGCTTTTCCTGTGGTACCCCTGAGGACACCAGGCTGGGTCTCTACACCATCAAATGGCAATAGTGTGATTTCAACCATTTCAAACAAATGAAGCACAGATAATGTTAGCTGCCAGGAAGTAAGTGTTTTCTTCTTAAGTATGTCTATTTTAAGCTCACAAGAGGAGATGGTAGACAGGGATTTAAAAGGCTTTCTCTTACTCAACATGATTAAGGCCACTCCTAACCCTTGTGGCCTTTTTATGCAATTTTTAAAAAAGATTTATTTTATTGCTTGAGAGAAGGTGATAGAGAGAGAGAGCACGTGCAAGTAAGTGACTGACCAAGATCGATGAAGCCACAAAAAATATCATAATGTTTTAAGAAAGTTTACAAATTTGTATTGGGCTGCCTTCAAGGCTGTCCTGAGTCACATATGGCCACCGGTTGAATGAGCCTGGTCTAGGGTCAGTTGAACTAAATTAAATGCTGGGTCTACTTCTTAGAACATGTGTGAATCTGAAACAATTATCCAAATCTTGTTTCCCCCTCTATACTTGTGAAATGGAGATGATGATAACCTCTATCTCAAAAAGATAAAATGAGAAAACACAGGTGAAGCATTGACCCATCTGCCTGTCTCATGAGTGCTCAGTAGATACTTGCTACTATTAACCTTATTTTTATTTTATTTTAATTTTCCGTTACAACTACCTTTGACTTGCTCATGGCCTCTCTTCTGTCTTTCCACCTTTACAAAATATTTGGATCCTTTGAGGATGAGCCCCTTTTTCCACTAACCCTACTCTAGGCCACACTGTTGACTTGGATCAGTTATAGCATGTACCCCTAAATAATTCTGAACCCAATTCCACCATTGGGGTGTTTCCTATACCACCTAGCAATCTTGTACCTTAGCTGGGTGCCCTAATAATTCAACTCAATGTTGACAATATCTATCTGGAGACAGTAACATATTTCACAGATTAAATAAAAGTTCAGTCCTATAAGACTACTCCCCCACCCTGTCCAATGGGATCATTTCAGACATCTGTTCAAACCCAGGCTTCTGACCCACTGGCTATAAATCAGAGGTTCCCACAACTCCCTCCTTTGGTATTTGCTAGAGCAGCTGGCAGAACTCAGAGAAACACGTTTCTAGTTTTCTAATTTACTATAAAGGGATATAACTCAGGAACAGCCAAAGGAAGAGTTGCACAAGCAAGGTAGGGGGAAAGGGCACGGAGCTGACACTCTCTCCCAGTGCCAGTCTCCCCAGATGTGCTCGCTCAACAACAGGAAGAATTCTTTTTTTTTTTTTTAAATATATATTTATTTATTTATTTATTTTTGACAGAGAGAGAGAGAGAGAGAGATACAGAGACAGAGACAGAGAGAGAACAGAACTGGGGGAGCTCCCAGCTCAGCACATGGCTCCGCACGGGCCGGGGCCGGGACCCGATCCTCGGTCCCCAGCGCTGCAAAGTGAGCACTCAACCCACTGAGCCATCCCGGCTTCCCCAACAGGAAGAATTCTGATTCCTGTCCTTTGAATTTTTTTTTATTTTTTTTATGGAGGCTTCATCACATAGACAGGACTGATTAAATCATTACTGGCTATAGATTCAAGCTCCAGTCCTCTCTTTCCTTTCCAGGGAGGACTAGGGGATGGACTGAAAGTTCCAATCCTGTAATCACATGATTGGTTTTCCTGCCAAACAGCCTTCATTCCTCCAGAGGTTCAAAATTACCTGATTAGCATAACAAAAGACACCTTGACTTCTAACAATTTAGGAAATTCCAAAGGTTTTTAAAAATTCAGTGCTAGACCTGGGGATGAAGACCAAACATATATATCTTATTATGAATCACAATTCCATAACCCCCTACAGTTAGCACTGAATTATGTCCTGTCTTTTACTATCTCCTAACAACAACAAAGTCTGCAAGGAATATTAGTCCTATAAAATTATCTTTAATAAAAGGTTACTATATTCAGCTAAGTCTGGGAGGACCAACCGCACATTGTCTCTCTGCTCTGGGAAATCACAAAACACTTGAGCGTGGTAAAGGCCCCGAAAAATCATGCAATAAAAATGTATGTGTGCATGTGTGTGCGTGTGTGTGCACACGTGCATATGCGTGCATGCACTACCCAGAAAAATCCAGCCACAAATATCTTTATTTTTCATATTACATAGCTGGATACTTTTTTGGACAGCCCATATGTATGTGTGTGTGTGTGCTTCAAATATTTTTAACATCTATTTTCTCACCAATTTGAGTAAAGGAAACTGGCTTAATACAACATCTATTAAGAATCCAAAGAACTAATGAGTCTCAGATCGCACTTCGGAAAAATCTGCCCTGTTGCTTAAACCAGTGGTGCTGTTGGGTTTTTGGTCTGGGGAGCAGGACAGATGCCCAAGCTTCACATTCCCATTCTTCTCCCGTCCTGTTCCCCAAAAACTGCCCTGCCATGCACCTTAGGAACCTACTGAGGGCAACTATATACATGCTCTCATCTGATCCCCAGAAGGTAGGAGGAATATCATCACTTTTAATAACAAAGATAAAAAAAAACAAAAACAAAAAAAAACTGTGGCTGTGAGTCCTCAGAATACACCAAGCAGAACTGCTTCCAAATAAGGCACTCCTTTCGCTGTGCAATTAACACACAGAATTCTAGATACTACCTTTTACTTGGGGACAGCTAAGAATTAACAAAAGAGGCAAGAATAAATCTCAGCTTCATTTCTCACTATGCTGAGGAAAATGGTGTCCTGATTATGATTACAGTCCCTCATTTTTAAGACATGTTGCCCACTCCTTAGGCCCAAGGGGCCCTGTATGCCAGGGGAAGCTGCATTCTCCATATGGCTTTACAATGGAGTCTGCAGGGGTGACATCCTGTCCAGCAGTCCAGCATCCAGTAGTATTGGTGGGTATTTTGTTTTGTCCTTGACACCTCACACAGCTCAGTCTCAGCTTTAAGTCAGGAGTGGAATTGAGGACAGGCAGAGCGGTGATGGGAAGATGAAAGAGTGGGATTAAATAAAATGGATGAGACAAAAACAACTTTCTCATATGGCCCAGCACAGCTCTGTAGTTACCTCACCCCTGATGCGACTTCTTTAAGAGGAAAGCCTGACCTGGTGGCACCACGGGAACACAGCTGAAGTCACAGCAGTTCTCTTGTCACAGACACTGCTGCGTCTAGTAGCCTGACTACCCCTCTGACTATCACTGATCACCAGGAGCTTCTGAAACACATTTTGTCTGAGTGAGTGGAGAATGTTTAACAAATAAGGAAATATTTGCAATGAGAGAACTGTTGCCACAGAGGCATAGCACTCCAGTGTGTACAAAAAGACCCATGCAGGAGGGCCCATAAGCTCTAGGTGGCTAAAGGAAGGAGTGAGAGGAAGCTAAACAGGTGGTCTTCCCTGGTGCAACAGGGCCTGACACGCTCCTATCGGCAGCACACGTCAAAAATGAGTGTGGAAAGCACAGTTCTGTAGAGATTGATGGCCAAGAATACATACCAGATAGATCAGGCAGTAGAGCTGTAATTAAATGGATACAGCAAAGCTAATGGGTCTCAGCATCTGGGCCAGAGCCCAGTTTTCCCATTCTTCATATAGAATAATCTCTAAAGCCTACTGAGTCTACAGTAGAATTCTCTTTCATCCTTCCTCTCCCTGCTTCCTCCCTCTCCTTTTTATTGCACAGCCTGAGGTTCACAATTAAGTACTTCTGTTAAATTACCACTCTGGATTCCACAAAGAGTAATAATGCATATGTTTGATCCAAAGGTCAGGGAACTACTGTAGACAGTGGCTCTGAGTATCCATTTTCCACTTGGCCACACTCACTGTGATGGAACTTCTCTCAGAACTGACTGAGCCAAAGTCTCTCGATCTGAGCCATGGCTTTAGTGAAGTTGGGACTACTTCTTTGGCTGTCCCAACATTCCTTTGAGTGTAAGAGTACTCTGTATGGCCCAGCGCCACTTCCAACCCTGTTTAAATCAATGCTTAGGCATTAAAAGGTCACTCTAAAGAGGATTCCCACTAAACAGGGTGTCCTTAGCTGAGGATATGAACACATGTGAGAGTACCTCAAATGCACTTCCCAAAGAACAGCATTTCAAAACCTACCGGAACCAGGGTATCATTTGCACTACTTTAGGGCCATCACTAAGCACATTTATGACCAACTTTGTTTAAAGCCATAACATTTCTGTGTATGTCCAATAGCTTGTAAGAGAGATGTGCACAAACTAGTAAATTCTGAATTGTTTAATGAAGTAGAATTTTACATTCAGAGCTATAGAAAATAAAAAATGTACACTATCCTAAAATTTATTTTAGTGGTTTTCAAGCTGTTATTAAAGCAATTACACTACAATTTAATTTTCCTCATTGAACATGTACATGGAATCACAATATAACAGGTGTCCATATTAGATACATGTAATATTATTTCTTTGATTTTTTTTCCTGGTTGCTTGAGTTCCAATTAACAAAGAGTCCACCATATATAAGACAGCTGACCACAGAGCTACCATGGTGTCAAACAGGTTTGGGGGAGGGGAGGAACCTTAGGCTGTGCCCACCAGGCCTCTTCCTCGTCGTTCTTCCTTAAGACATTGTCCTTTAACATCAGGGGCCCACAGAACTCAGTCTGCAAACTGCTGAGCTAGTTCACCTTTCCCTTTAAGAGACTGAAAAACATGCTGGGTTAAGCTTACACAGCCCTGGCCTTCACTTCTCTCACTGACAATTATTATACCAGCCTGATCTCCAGGAGAAAAATCCCTTAAATGGTCAGACTCTGTTTCTTCTGCTATAAAATGTGAAGGGAAAACTATATATACACACACACACACACTTTCAAGATTTGTTTCAGGATCAAACTAGATCTAAAAATTCCAGTTCTCAAACTCTAAAATTTAGATAGATGTATAATATTGTTGGCCACACAAGTACAGCAACTTTCAAAAGAATACAATAGAATCATAAGCCTGAGTACTACCATGTAAGGAAAGACAGAGGAAAGAAAAGCAATTCTGAGTTTGGCCATACCTGTAGAGAGATATTTCACTTAGGAAAACTTTACTATTTGACTAACTACAGGGTCAATAATGGTGAGTGCAGAGTTCTACTATGGAATATAGACTCCTGGGAAAAAGCACCATCAATTAATGATCATTTACATTTTTTACACATATAAACACATACACAAAAGGAAGCTCTGTGAAATGGCAAAAAACATCATAAGGAACATATGCCAAGTATAAAGGGAAAGGTAATGGTTTGGCTACATTTTTCTGGCATACCCTTCTTTAGGTCTCTTTCAGAATGCTGTCCCCTTACTGGGAGGAAGCATCTACCATGAGCCCAGGACGGCAGCCTGCTCACACCTGGATGGGAATATTTTGTGGACCTGTTGCCATTTCATTCGGCAGATGCCTAAGCCAACTCACCGATTCTCCCCGGCTCAGCTTTTCCACCTACCTTTTCCCTTCAACCTCGGCTCAGGCTCTCTCTCTCTATGACGTGTCACAAACACCTGAACAGGAAAGAAAAAACAGTCCCTATGCTCTGTGTCAGTGCTGTGCTGGCTCCTGACCCTGGAGCACTTCTCCGTTCCTGGGAGAATTCAAGGTCACCAATATGCCCTCCTCTCCCATGGACATGTGTCCTCAAGGCTTTGGGAAAAATGAAAGTCTTATCTCTTTAATCTACCCACTGCAGAAAGTTCATTATCAATTATTGATTTAGAGAGGATGCTAATTGGGATGAAGTGGCTAGCAGTGGAGGCCTGATATGACAATGAGGTAAAAACTATCAAAAATTGCAAAGCGAAAGAGTTTTTTAAAATTCTATTCCTAAATATAATAAGGGTGAGCTCTATTAATCCCAGAATTCTGTAGTGATTGCTGTTTTACATCCTCTTCCACCATCACCCAACAGAAATTAATTAACCTCTGCATCAAAGGCTTTCTCCGCATTGCAAATATTCAGGTAATGCCCTCAAACAATGCTACAGACCACTGTGCAATGGCATAGCTCTGTCTTTTACAAATGTGACGTTTGTAAGTCAATATGACAGCACAGAAAATCCTTTTCCATTTCCTACAATTCTATAGAAAATATGTTCTGAAAGGGAACTCCAGACACCCAATTCTCTAAGCTTAAAACTGCAGTCATTTTTGCGTCCCCTCCAACTTTGCTTTATTCATATCCCTTCAAGTGGCCAAGAACCAAAGATTCATCTATAAACATTCTAATATCCATCCTTTCTTATAATTCCTGCTGCAATAGTCTCTTCCAGGCCCACATTATTTCTTGCTTGAATTACTGCACTGTCCCCCCAATGAATCTCCCCTGCCTTAACTCTCCTCATCTCAGCCTATTCTATGGACTCTGCTGAGTCAAAATTTCCTAAGGACATGGTGAGCATGTCAGCACATGACTATATATGTCCTATAGCTTTCCTCTGCTTACAAGAGACTTAAATGATAAACTGTACTGTAGATAATGGTATTTGCTCAATGCCTAGCTCTCTGACTAGTATATAAGCTACATGAGACTGGTAGTTCTGATTCTGAGTTATGCTGGACACATAGTAGGTGCAATAAATATTTATACAGTGAATAAGTTAATGAAAAATGGGTAAAGAGATAGATAGATGGTTGGATGGATGGTTGGACGAATGGATAGACGGATGGATGAATGGATGGATGAAGGGAAGAAGAACTGTGAGGGATGGGAGGATAGAAGGACAGATGATAATTGGGTGGGTATATAACACCTTTTAAAATAGTTTGCTTACAGAATTAAATAGAATAACGTATATAAAAGTGTGAAGCACCAAGTTTTGTTAAATATCGGTCCTTTTCACTATTTTCTCTATTGTTCGCCTAGTATGAGTCCATCCTCATCTCCCAACCATGAAAGGTCAAAATTAAACCTTGGAAGGATGATAGTGTCCACAATGTCAAATTACTTCCCAATATTGTATGTACCCAAGGGGAAAAATACTCAGGTTTGGGTTTTAATTTAGGTGGGATGCCCCGGATGACTTGTTAGGGACCAACTATGGTGGTGAGATGGAACACAGAAAGCTGGGTTTTGGCTGGGTATTTGTGGGCTTTAAGAACAATGGTAAAAATACCCCCAGCCTGCACTGGATGATGTGGGAAAGAACTGGTAGGCTTAATGGAGAGTGATATAGAGGCAGCCTCTACCAATTGGCCTCAGCCTCTCAAACTCTGCCCAAGTCCAAGTCTCATAACTTCTGTCACTAGTCTTTTTAATTTTGAAGGTAAAAATAATTTGACTTTTGAAAGTTAACAACAAATCCTGGCATAGTAATCTCCTACTGCCTTTAATCACTAATATCCTAATGAGTATGTAAGAGTAAGAGTACCCTGGGGAGAGAGCAGAAATGCCAAGGAAAAGAACTCCCTACCGGGAGAGTGTTTTATAAGTAACTTGGGATTAAAAAAAAAAAAAAAAAGCCAATTTTGTGAAAGAAACCAGCTGTTTTGTTTTGTTTTGTTTTTTTGTTATTGTATGAGTGAAAGTGAGAGAGAGAAGAGGGGAGGGTCCAGAGTAGTCTCCACAGTTGTACATCATTAGCTGTGACATGGTTTCATTCCACACAGGTGAGTATGGGGCAGCGTGGGGCGGGAATCAAACTGGGGGCCTCCTGCATGGGAGGGGAGAACCTTTGTCATCATCCTTGTGGTTTCCACTTGTGCACCACAGTTCAGCATATGGGTTTGCACAGGCTGGGGCTGGGATTCAATCCCCGGACCTCGTGGCAGCAAGGCAAGTGCTCAACCTGCTGAACTATCCCCGCATCCTCCAAACCAGCTGTCTTTTAATTGCCATCTACACTGTGGTTTCTCCTGGGGTTGGGGAAGCAAGTAGATTAAAGAAAAAGTTTTGAAGGCCATAGGCATGAATATCCAAATGATATAAATTTTAATATATACTTTAAAAGGATTAGGCAATGATGGAAAGATATGACTGCTTTCCTTTCATTTTTCTGTTAAATTAAAATTCCTTTAAAAGTGCAGCGGTTACCTCTTTGAAAACATCGCAGAATTTTAAACTTTCAAAATACTTATCTTTCATAGTCACAAATCTATGCTAAAGCCTTCGGCTACAGAAAGCCCACGCTCCAAGTCAGTGGTATGGCAAAGACTTTGCACATGTTTCTGAAAGGTAGCTGACTTAGAATAAGCACCCTTCCATTTATGAAAGAAGCCAACTAGTTATCTTAATGAAACAGAAAGATGCATGAAATACTCTCCTCACCCCAAACAGATAAGAAGGCTGAGCTCTCAAAATGCTATTCATAGTCTATAATTTAAGAATTTTGAGATTACCAACTACAGCATTTAAAAAAAAAAAGAGTAGTTCCAAATAACATTGTAAATCTCATTCCCAACTCCATCCATGCTTCTGAAAAGAAGGGGCAACAAGCATGCATTTAAATAGAGTGTCAAAGAAATGAATCCACATTTTATTGCTACTATTCATCTTGGCTAGTAAATGGCCTCTGTACCATTCTTCATTCATTAAAAATGGTTCATTTCCTTTGGCCTTTATTCATTGCCTAATATTCCTAATGAACTTAATGTAGCAAGTGATGTAATCAGACAAAAGAACTGTAAGAACGCTTTTCTGCCACTATAAGCAGAATTAAATCACATTTAATTAAGGTTTTAGTGTTCACCAAAAGTCTCTGTTAACTCTTCATCACCCACACTGCTGTGTATTTCCAGCCTAGTTCTGTCCCCTCAATGAAGTGGGAGAACAATACACCTCTTAGGCTCAGTTCTCTATGTTGGGCACAATCAACTACTAGGCGGGTACGTAACTAGCACCAGGAGAGGATGCATCACTGCCTAAAGGTGGCCCTTGATTATCCATGGCCAAGAGTTTCAGAAGTGGTGTCCATGAGAGAGCAATGAAGTGACTTCAAAGGTGCCTGGTTTAAAATCAAAACAGAGAACAGAGTCCAGCAAAGCTGGGGAGATCTGAGAGGCCGTGGCTTCCAGAAGATTTTGCCAAAAATAGTCACTGCATTTCGGTGAGGATGAGAGAATTCTATTTCCAGAGAGGGTAACTGAGAATACCAAAAGGAGGGAGGGGATAAGAAGTCTTTGGCAAGAAAGCGCCAAGGAGTTCACGAGGAGCCAATGACAGCTGGGGCACCTGCCTGGAAGGCAATATCAGGTCTGAGGGCTTTTTCCAGATCCAGAGAAGAGAATTTGGACTGTTTGGTTTGGTTAGGTTTTCCTAACCTAACAGAGGTATGCATGGTGAAAAGGGGTTGTTATTTTTTTTTAAGATTTATTTTATTGTTTGAGAGAAGAGAGAGAGAGAGGAGCAGGAGGGCCCAGAGCAGTCTCCATAGTTGTACGTCATTAGTTGAGCCATAGTTTCATTCCACGCAGGTGAATGTGGGGCCATACTGGGAGGGGAGCGAATTGGGGACCGCCCCCATGGGAGGCAAGCACTTTGCTGCCATCTCAGCAGTTACCCAATGCACCACAGTTCAGCCTCCGGATTTGCTTGCATAGGCCCAGGTCAGAGTTCAATTCCCGGACCTCAAGGTTGCAAGGCTAGTGTTTAACCTGCTGGAACTACCCTGGCCTCCGTAAAAAGGTCTTTTTGTAAGAAACAGGATTCTGTGCAGCTGAAAAAAACAATGCCAATTGTGTGCCTGTTGGATGAGATGGAAAGAAAGCCTTGGCCCAAGGTGGTAGCAGGAGGGACCAAAATGGGGCCTTTTCCAGAGGTCCTGGGCAGAAAGCAGTGGTGATAAATGACACAGTCATTATGGAAAGGTAAAGGAAAAGTACAGATAACAACTGCTATGAATAGATGCACTTGAACTGATGCCCACCATGCCTGTCCTTTCTTCCCATCTGCCGGGGTGCAGGTTCATGGCCCCTTTCCTACACAGTCATCTCAGAGCCACTCAGGTGAGCACAACTGTCCCTGGACTGAGCTCCTGCAGTGCATATGGCTAGGGCAGGCCACAGGGCCACCATCCTGCCCTTCTTAGATGGTTTCAGAGCAGGGTTCTTATTGTTCTAAGCTCCTCAGGGCAGCAAGTTCTCTGCAGCATGTCTGTAATCACCACAGCCCAGTGCCTGCTGCACATGGCACCATACATGTCAGCTATGTATTTGCAGAGAGAGCGTGGGAGTTGAACACCAGAAAATACCAGAGTAGCCCTCAGGTATTTTCAATCGGGGCCAATGTCCTGGCTAAGTGAATAAAACACCTCCGTTATCTAAGTGCTCTAGAGTGACTCAAATTGATCATTTTCTGCCCAGAGTTGCTTTCTGATAAAGGTCAAACAAGTTTAAACCACCACCGACAAAAAAAATCTCCATTTACTTTGACATTTCAAAAAAGAGCTGAGAACCTCAGTCGATGATAACTTCCATCTTCCTTGTTTAGTTTCATCATCAGACCACCAGGCAGGTATAAAAAGATTCCACACAAAGCTCAACTATGCATTATGTTGACTTTTCTCATTTAGTCAGTGATGAAGGTAATTCCTCACATATTCCAAATATTAATCATCAATTTGCATAAATGAAAACTCACTAGGAACCTGTTTGCACTGTGTGCTCAATAACATAATTGGTCTCATTTACAGAAATAATTGTATGTAGTAGTATGTACATATTAATAAGCTAATGGGAACTCAATATCAAGTAAGTTCTCCTGACTTATGCAAATAATATTTTAAAGATTATTAAGGGATGACAGTAACTTCACAACCATAGCACAAGCATGTTAGGGGTCCAGTTGCTATGCTGATGACTTCTACATGTCTTAGAATCCAAGAAACCTTTAGACTTCAGAAAACATTGCTATGTCCATTGCACGATAAACCTGGAAATGACAAATCATAAATGGGTAGCAAAGACAACGATCATGGAAAATGAATAGCAAAAATTAGCAGCTTCCAGGACAAATCAAGTTCTCACCATGTAGTTTTATTATTCTATGTAAAGTAAATCCATCTAATCAAACAGTGGCTACATCTGTGTTTGAATCTAGGACACATTTCAAAGCAAACCAAAGTTTTGAAAAGCTATGAATCATGTTGGACTATTCAAGCTTTGGACTGCATTCACCTGTCAGAAAGTCTGGCGCTGATCATAATGGGGGTAAATGATTCTATAATATGGATGCTTGAAGACTGCACAAGGGCTGGTCTCCTTCCTCTCAGATTCCAAGCACTCAGAGGGAATGAATAAAGAAATATGCCCTAAGGAGCTGATTAATGGGCATTCTTTCCTGAGTGATTCATACTCCACTCTTGCCTGTGTGACCATTACAGATTTATCAACATTATACCAATGCTACTCAAACAAGTATCAAAACATTTTAATGCGATGGAATGCTGGATGAAATATTACTGCTACCTCTCAGCAGACTGAAACAAGCTAAGATAATTGCATAGGGGAAGCCAGATGACTCAGTGTGTTAAGTGCTTTCTTTGTAGCCCTGGGGTTCAAGGATTGAGTCCCAGCCCCAGAATGTGTGGACCCATGTGCTGGCACAGGGTGTGCCTCCTTCCCAGGAGGGAGGTTCAGTTCTCACTGGGGTGAGCTTCCCATGTGGGAGGCCCCCAATTCAGACCCCAGCTCATGGGGGCATACCTCACATGCAGAAGGTCCCCTGCGCAGTCCCCATCCACCTGTGTGAAAAGAAACTATGTCGAAAACTGATAACATACAGCTGTAGAGACTTCTCTGGGCCCTCCTACTTCTCTCTGTATTTCTCTATCTCTGTCTCTGTCAAAACAATAAATTAATATTAAAAAAATAAAAGATAACTGCATTGCCAAGGTGAACCAACCAGCCTTCAGATGCCATTTAAGGCTATGAAGTTTCGTCTTCTGAAACAGCATGGTTTGGTATAATAATGGCCTAACAATATGTTCAGAATCAGCTTCCCCCTTAGTATGGTGTCCAGTGGATACTACTGAATGCATCCCCTTGGCTCCAATTATATTTTCTGAGGTTTAATGCCAAAATCAATGAGGAAGCCCAGGTCGGGGAACTCCTGCCAGTAGTGTACATTTGATGGGTACTTCTTGGGAAAGGCCTGGAATTGTGAGGGCGGGTGGAAGATGCAGAGTCACATAGTGCTGACCAGGAACCAGGCCCTCTAGAGTCAAGAGTTGGAGCATGAAATTAATTGAGAAAAGATACTAAGCACAAGAGTAACAAGTACAGACTGCTGAACACAAGTGAAAACATGTTTAGAAAATACACCAAAACCCTTCTTTTATATTTTTCTTCAGGGCCACTTTCATTTCTGAAAATCATTTATTTCTCATCATCTGAATTTATCTACTTACTCCTTGCATTCTATTTCCCATTTCCCCTAAGCCTTCATGTCTTGTTCTCTGGGAGAGAATGGAACACAGCCTTCAGCAAGTTTGTAACCATGTTGGGGATCGGGTAATTGATTGTTCATGAGAGAAGTGAGCTAGCCATCTTAGGTTGTGTGTGGTCACCTCAAAGTCATTTGCAGAAATCCCCTCTCTAAAGGTGACAGTGTGCACATGACTGTCTATGAGCTTGGGCAACAAGAGGAAAGGAGTGACAAAGTACAGCTGGTAAACCCAGAAAGTTGTATTTGAGTATATATCCACACCTCAATCTTTGGTACCAGGATAGATCTGTGACCTCAAGGAGGATGCCAGGTTATTTTAAGCATGAAAAACTCTCTCCTCTTGCTTATTTAGTCCCGCGTGCTATCGGAGAGTGGTGAGTGGTGGAGTCATCCTGCCAGAGCTCTTTTTTCACTCTAAACATGCCCCCCAGTTCCCCAAATTCCTGAGCATTTCCATCCTCACAGCTTTCTTTGCTCAATGGGTCCCCACAAACTTGAATGCCCATGCCTTCTCTTTTCCCTCTTTATACCACACTACCTGGTCTGCCAACTCCAACTTAAGTCCCCTACCCCCAGCCAAAGCTAAGCCTTCCTCCTCTGGTTTCTGGAAGCATTTGTCATTTTGTCACCTAATCAGTTACTAGCTTTGTTGGTACTCCATGTCTTCATGCAACTGTACACTGCATCTTTGATTAGATCTTAAGATGACCAAAGGACAGTAATTTGAAAAGTCTTGGCCAGGTTTTCTCTTGATAATGGACCAAGCAAAGTCTAAAGATGTTTCAGGGGCTCTGGTTCACTTTGCAGCACAGGTGGGATTCAAGTGACAGTAAAACACTAGAGAGAGAGAAAACTGGCCAATTGGTGACAAAATGATCTCAGTGCAAGCTCTATGCGTTGGAAAGTAGCTGGCGGTCCACAATGTTCGTGCCTACTTCTTGTGGATAGGAGATTGATTTAAGAGCATGTATCATACATGAAATGAACAAACCTCTGGGGCTCTAAAGTAGGAGAAGTAGAAGTTAGAAGGTAAACACTCTGCTACCTTCCACATTATGCATGAGTTAAATAATTTTTCCTGCTCTTCCCTTCAAATAAATTGCAGGAACGGCTTGGGAATCTATTCAAGAAAATAGGGGAGAAGCAAAGAACCCAGAAAGAGGGGACTGAAGAGGAGAACTAATGAATATAAAATCTGGCAATTCCACAATTTGGTCAGGACACTTCTATGTTCCACCAGATCCTTCTAGAAGGGAAGGACCAAGTGACCGTGTTCAGTTCTGGCCCTACTTTCCCTCTCCAACAAACCCAAAACCAAAGAGCTTCTTTAAGACTTCAACCATGCTGGGAATTTCCATTAGCCCAATGTTGATATCTTTATTATACTCAAATAATGGTCCCTGTAAACCTGGTCAAACTAAGACTGAAAGTTAGATTCAGGCCTTTTTAGAAAAAGAATTTTGTAGCTATAATTGTAAAAACAGCATTTACTTAAATATAACAACCAGAAAATGCAATGAATCAGACTACCTCTTTCCTCATACATTTTGTTTTCTTGAGGTTTTATTGCTTCCATTTCACCATATGCAACATTAAGTATTCTAATTTTCAAAGCAGAAATTATAATTATTCTTTTTGTCAATGAAAATCTTGGAGAGAAATAGTCACTAATGTGAACTTTACCATTCCAGGTTGTTAAATTCAAATGGATATAAATGCTGTTCTCTCTAAATTATCTTTCTAATTTGAGGCATAAATGGGCTTTTGCCCTCACCTTCAAGTCTTGCTTTTAATATTCTCTGAAAGATAAATTACATTATTATCTTAGGAAAGTCTGCTGAAAATCATTAAAATTTCAGTTCTATAAGCTGAAAGTATTTCTTGTATAACAAAGTATACCTATACTTGTCACTGACACAGAGATTGGATTTTTAAGGTATTTATGCAGCAAAAGAAACAAAAACAAACTTTACTCTGGCATTCATTGTAAAGCAAAACATCTAAATATATCAGATCTGGCTAAGAACATACCTGGGGTTTGGGTTGAATTTAATTATACCTAGAGTTGGCAAATCTACAATCGTAATCAACAAGCAGAAGTGCTACTCAAATCATCTCAACCCAGACATGTTACAGGCAGCTGACTTTCCAACACACTGGAAGTTGGAATGATGTTGGAGCCAAAGCTGATGACTAAGTATGGTAGCCGTCAGAGCCCTGAATATGGGTGTTTAAAGCAACTTCGTCCAGTCTAGATTTAATGCTCCTATTATTGTTGTCTTTTAACACTTAGAATAGAAATTAAGATGATCACATGCAATAACAGAAATGCACTTATGGTTTATTAAATAACTGATCCCAGGCTGAACACAATGCTTACTGCCACAAATGCATTTCATGAATTCATTTGTTTAGAACTAACAACAATCCTCTGGGATTGCTCATTTCACAGATGAAGAAACTGAGATCTAGAAAAAATGAGCCACTTGCCCAAAGGCATGAGACTAGTCCACATGTCTGAAGTATTTGAACTAGTAAATGAAGAAAGGCTCATGAAAAAAAAAAAGGGGGTAGGGGGTGGGTGGGTATCTAATGGAAATCAGCAGAGTACTTAAATCCCATTCCCTTGTAACTCATTTCTTCCCCTCAAGTTTGAATATCAAGAGACTCAAGGTACTAGTGTCCTGGTCCCAAGTTCAGATGCATGAAAAATGTACAGTAGACTCTCAGTTAACTGGCACCCATGGGGAGTGGTAGATGCTGAAAAAATATATAAATGGACTCGCCATTAACCAGAATTCAAGTAACTAGTAATTTTTTTTTTAATTAATTTGCCACCATCATGTGGCTAGTAAGCACAAGAATGGGAATTTTGAATGGGAATAACTGGCTCCAAAGTCTGTTTTCTTAGCTACTATGTATCAATACAACTCCTTTGTTTTAATTTTCTCTATCACCTATGTTTGTTGCATTCTTCCATGTCTCAGTGGGGACACAAAATACCTGGGGAGGCACTCTAAATGATTCATCTCTTTCATACTACTCTTGGGTGCACAGAAATCATTATATTTCCCTGACCTTAAGGACACAGGACATTCTGGGAGGCTGCCTCAGGCCTACCTTGAGGACACAGTCTGAAATCATTGTCCCTGGGGTTATACTGTTCCCTGAGTTCTCCCTAAAGAATGAGGACAGCATCTTCCCAAGTCTACCTAAGGTACGTCTGTTGTCCCATTCCTAATTCTCAGCTTGGCTGCAAGAAGGGCTTAGAGTAGGGTGACCAGACATCCCGCTTTTGGTGGGACAGTCCCAATTTTTAACAATTTGCCCCGCGTCCTGCGGCGTTTTAAAAAAGTCCCGATTTTTGGAAAGAATGCACGACAAGCTAGGGAACGGCGGGAGATAGACCAAATTTTTAATCAAGAACCCCCTCCCCCCGGTCAATGGTATCCCGCTTTACCAATGTTAAAATCCGGTCACCTTAAAAGAGCCTCTTCTCAGGAACATATCAGCATCTAAGCTCTATTTCCATCCACACTTAGGAGGATCTTATTCCCAGGTGCTAACCATCATGAATACCCAAGTTCAAATCTGTGTCAGTTGATGATAGTACAAATAGGAAGACAACACTCAAAAAAACATTTGCCTTCCTTAACATGTCAGCAAAGGTCAACAAAACCATCCAATGTACAGTAGCCTCTCAGTTAACTGGCATCCATGACAGATAAATATAATATGATTTCTTCGTTTTTTGTTTGTTTGTTTTTGGGTTTTTTTTGGTTGCTTGAGTTCCGGTTAACAGACAGTCTGCTATATTTAGCTATGAAATTCCATGCGATCTGGTGATGTGCTGGCACTGACTCACCTTCTGTACACCCTCATAGTTCAGGACAGAACTTGGATTTGACTCCAATTTCCGCAGAAAACTGAGATGAACAAAAAGAAATATATTAGGAGGAAACCAAGCCCAGGAGATAATCGCTCAAAGGCTCTCAAAAGCAGGCACATCTCAGTCATTAGCACTTCAATTCTGAAGTGTTTTCCATGGGAGAGGTGGCAGTACTTCCCTCTCAAAGTCAAGAGCAGGTTAAGAGACTAGAAATATGCATTGGGAATAGATCCAACGTTACTGTTTCTTTTGAAACATATTTTTTAAATGTGTTTGAACTATAAAATCCTTACTTTGCAAGGGTTTCTTTGAGGGATACTTCACCATCAGTGCATACTTTGATTTATAGGTATCACAATCATTTCTAGCATTCTGTCTTCTTTGGCCCAAGGTATTAACACGATTCTTGAAGTATTACATTTATCCAACATGCTGGGGAAAATGTCAGTCCATTAGACATTAATTAGTCCAACAATGATCTATAGGTAGAGGCAAAAGTATTCCAGTAACTAAATCCTTAACAAGAGTTATACAAAAACAAACAAAAAAAACCAACAACAAAACACTCTGCCCACAGTCAAGTCTTCTGGGTGATACAGGCACAAATGGACTGAAATGAAAATGAAGAAAGTCTTCTCTCCCGTCAGCTGTCAGGAGAGAGGCAGTGACGAGCTCCACTCAGGAAGTCTGAGGCGACATTCCTCACACCAGTGAGGCTTGTTGTGAGAGATGACGGGGATAACGCTGTGTTCTGTGTGACAGGACATGATGTGTTCTAGGCACACAGAAATCGCTCTATTTGAATCTGACCCAATGGTAAACACAAGTCGAGTATGACGGGCACCGCTCTATGCTCTGCATGTCCCGTTCACCACCACTCATCTCAGTGCTTTCGAGTAGGCCCCACCGCTTCCCACTTTTTGCCATGGTTGTGGTAAGAAGCACCAGGGTGTAGGAGATAGAAAGGATGGTTTGTACAGGAAAATGTGGAAAATCAGGTTTGATTATGGTAAAACAAGGGACCGCCATGATAAATGTACTCCATCAACACTTTTTTCCTCTTTAATATTGAAGTGAGAAGAAGGACTTGTATCAACCCCCTATGAATGACTAACACTTCTTTTCCTTTTCAAAACAAAACTTGCTAGCTGAGAATACAGGAAAAATAACAACAAAAGCCCCAACTTTCCTTGGGCATCATTGTGAAGAGCTCCCAAACAGAGGCCCTGCCATTCCTATTCTTATGAACACACGACAATTCCGTGATAATTAACAAAATCCACTTGCATTAAGATGTTGAAACTTCGACAAACCGTAGTTAATTTGAATGTGCCAAGCCTAAGTCTATTATGGAGAATTCTGTAGCAAGCCTTCATACTAGGATGAATCTAGTCTTTACTATAGCCTGACAAGAAACCAAGATTTTGGAGAAATAAAGTTTTTTGATAAAATGAGGACCTGCTTTAAGGTACTTTAATGTAGGTTGTCCCCATCTTAAAAAGAACTATGTTGCCATAAATGGCTGTATTTCATCTTTTCTTATCACTGAGTAGTACACCTGGAACTATTTAGCTTTTACCAAATAATGTCACCCCAATAAATTTAACAATTAATAATAATTTTTAAAAAAAGATGAGGAAGAAGACATCATAAAAGAAAAAATGAAAAAGAAAAATGAACAATGTTCTAAAAATGCCTGTGGAATTTGAACAATATTTTCTCTCAGAAACATGGTATTAATGTGGATTAGTTCCCAGGCTGGCCCTTTGAAAGTTTATTTAAACCCAAAGAAAAAAGAAATGAAAAGAGTACCTATGACCTCACTTATAGGTGGAATATAAAACTAAAAGGAACAAACAAACAAAAACTCATGGACACAGTCAATAGTTTGGTGGTTACCTGAGGGTAAGTGGGGAGGTGAGTGGAGGGGAGTAGGGAGGGGGAATCAAACATACAGTGATGGAAAGTGAGCTGATGCTGGGTGGTGAGCACATAATGTGATATATAGACGATGTAATGTAGAATTGTACACCTGGAAACAATGTAATTGATATCAATCAATGTCACCCCAATAAATTTAACAGCAAAAAAAAGAGTAGAGAGCAATAGCTTTACAATGCTAGTAATTAAACAAACTAAAAGCAATGAAAATTAGAAAATAATTTTTTTAATTTTTTTCTTAAAAAATGGGTAGTCTAAGAAAATTAAAAAAAAAAGAGAGATGAAGCATTCATTTTGGGACTCTAATCAGTTACAACCCCCTCTCACTCATTCATTAGATTCCAGACTCATCAGTTTTCTTGCTGGTCTTTGAAGACTCCAACCTTGTTCTTACCACTGGGTCATAATAATTGCTGATCTATCATTCAGAAACACATTTCCAAGAGATTTTTGAACATCTAAATCCTTCTGATTTCCAAGTCCTTTTAGGCTTCGCCTATGAGCAACTGAGAGACTCTCCCTATCCCAGTCAGCATCTGTACTATCACACGGGGTCAAAGTCTTCATAGCCTGTATGAATAATTATATTCTTTACTTTTCACTTACCTTAGTTACTCTTTGTCTCCTCCATTCATACATAAATTGAATGCAAGCATGGACTTCATCTTCTTTATCCCAGTGAATATTATTATTATATTTTTTACTACTGAAAGGACCTTGAAGAGATTGTTGTACAAATGTTTTCCAAAGATTAATTTTATGATTTTTATGATTTTTTGATCTACTCTAATGTAATTTAAATTTTTCTCTAATTCTTTTATTCCAAACCAATGGCCATCTATTTTATAAAAGAGACTGAGGCTGAGAACGATTTCCTTTATTGATCAACACTAAAATAGCCTGGTTTCTCATAAATGGAATAGTTTTGGTCAAGAATGGAAAGAGAGGTGTAGCAGAAAGGAGGCTAACAAAATGCTCATGCATGTATCAACAACAACAAAAACAAAGAATACAATGTCTCATCTAATTATGTCCGTAAAAGGCATAAAAATAGGAGCGATCAGTAGATGGAAACAAAATTTCCCACAGAGGCAGAAAACACTCTACAGATGACAGACCAGAATACTGCAATAGGCCTCCAGGGGGCACAACTGGCCAAGTGGAAAGCTGGAAATTCAAACATACTTCACACAGAGTCGGGAAAACTATGCTAATAGGAAGCAAAGAGCAATGAGAATAACATTTATTGAAAATATACCATGAGCCAGGAATTTTGCTACGTGTTTTTATATTTAATTGTTACAGTAGTCTCTTGAAGTTTATATTATATTATCCTTATATTTTTAGCCAAAGAAACTAAAACTCAAAGTTGCATAATTTAAACTAGAAAATAATTCTGAGTTATGGATCCAGATTTGAGTTAAAGTTTGTCTAGTATTTTTTTTTCCCTATGACATTTCTTCAGAAAGGACATATAGTAGCTAGATATTTATACTCATAAACAAGAACATAAAAATTTACAAAACAATGAGCAAGTTTGAGCGGATACCATAAAAAAAAGCCAACTTTTGATGAATAAAATTATTTTCAATTATAATAACAGACAGTTATTTTAGGATATGTGGGAATGATTTCAGTTCCAATATACAAAGTTGCACTGTGACCACACTCTCCAACTGTCTTCTTAATAATTGTCAGAGTTGGAGGTTTTGGAATGAGCAGATTCCGTTAGCGAGTTACAGGTCTCACATCCCTGTCCTTTCCTATTTTCATGACAAGTGAACAAATAAAACAGTTGAGACATTATATCCCCAGGAGCCCAAGCAGGAAAAAAAAAGATTAAATTGACCATTTCCTTACATTAATTTACTGCTTCCAGAATTGAAGTTCTGCCTGAATTTGCATGACCATATCCTAAAAACGGCTGGCATGTCACCCGCTTAGAGATGGAATCTAAGTAGGTCAATGAAGAAGAAAGTGACTTGTCTTTCCATCCCTCTGTGCACAAGAATTGTAGGATCCGGTGTAATGGTCAGAACACAAGCAGGTGATGGATCAAACCTAAAAAACTAGTTATGGACATTTTATTTGATCTCCTTTAACTCTAAAATGTGTCCTTGGAAATGAAGCTCGCTGGATTTTGGTTTTCCTAGCTTTGTCTTTTTTTCTCTGTGTTTACTTAGTTGTGTATCATTTATTCTCATGCTTCACCCTGCAAAATAAGTGCAACTCAAGCTCTTTCAAAGAAACCAGGACATAAGCGAATGCATCATTTTGACAGTGGAAAATGACAAAACATCTTTCAGTATCTCTCCATACTTGGCTGATAAATGAGCCACATCAACTACAAATTCTAATACCAAGCATACTAGTGAAAACAAGTGGGCCCATTCAGAATGTAGCAAGGAAGACAGCACAATGTTTGATGGTTAGATAATAAAAAAGATTGATTCTTTGATTTGTAAAAAATGAGCAGAATGGAAAGGGAGTTATATTGCAAATTAGAGCTCTCAGTTAATTACTTATTTACCAAAGCATCACTACAAAACAATGATTATGAAGCCTTTATTTCTAAATTAATTTCTAATTGCTTTTTTTTTCTAAAACAGGTACTGTGAAAAATTTAAAGTTACAGGAATTAACACAGCATACATATAATGCACATAAAACAAATTCAAACTATCCTCGCTTGCTCTTAACATTCTATTTTACCTTAAAATGTCTTTAAAACAATTTGTAAAGATTTTTACATAATTATAATGAGGTTTTTAAATATAAATGTATATATGATAGTATAAATAAAATTTTGAAGTTTAATAAAATTGATCAAAATAATTAGAAATCTCAGTAATATCCCCTATAATTAGAGAGAATAAAGCACGAGAAGCCTAATTTGTGCTATTATAGTGTTTTAGGACTAAAAATGCTTATATCAATGAGCTGAGCTTTGGTGGTTATAATGAGCAGGGGTGGCCAACAAGTCGATCGCGATCCACCGGTCGATCGCGAGGCCAATTTTGGTCGATCGTCGATCGCTCGCAATGTCTGGGGTGGAATTCCGTGTACCATGGACTTTGAAGCGATTGTAGCTCTAATAACTCGAGTGGCGCCGCTGCAGCGCCCGGCTGATTTGAAGCAGCAACTCGAGCGGCGCCAATACAGCGCCGGGCTGATTTGAAGTGTCAAATCATAACATACAATCCTAAGAAACCGACAAAATGGGGTATCAGAGTTAATACTCTAGCAGCACCCCTGCTAGTTTAAACTCTAGCAGGGGTGGCCAACAAGTTGATCGTGACACACTTTTAAGATAAAAAGTAGTTCTTATACACAGAAAAGTTGGCCACCCCTGGTAATGAGTATTGCATGCCCCCTTCTTTACTGGGCATTCAAAAAAATAAAAACAAATAAGGCTATTCACCAGTTCTGGTCTATGAAATATGAGTAGCAATATGATGCCATTTCAGGACCCAGGCTGTGTAAAAGTCTGTGTGGGATTCCCCTGGTCCTCTTTTTCCCGTAGGTAGAATATAAAAGCCTAATTTTGAGGTGACAGAGTCACCTTATTGAATCAGTCTGGTAAACTGCTACCTTAGAGAGACATTTTAGGATCGGCAGAATTTTTTTTTTTTTTTTTTTTGTAAGAGAGAAATAAAGTTCTATTATTAATCCTTCACGATTTTGGTTGTTTGTTAATGTAGCACAACCTCCTCTCTCCATTCTAATTGCTACTACATATGTACAGCTTTGTTATTAATTTATTTTCAGACATGGGAACCCACCTTTGTGAGATATCTAGATTTCTAAAAGTTGCAGATACCATAAGTTTCAGTAAATTGAATAAAAACATACTGTTTATTACTGTCATATTTAAGATGTTTTATTCTGATTTCTGATATTCAGTTTATAATAACAAATGAATCTTAAGATTTTATCTTACTCCATGTAAGACATTTTATGAATTCTTCTTTTCATTGTTAAATTTATTGGGGTGACAGTGGTTGGTAACAATTACATAGTTTATAGGTATACAACTATACATTACATAGTCTATCTATTGCATTGTGTGATCACCACACAGAATCAGCTCTCCTTCCATCACCATATATTTGATGCCCCCTCCCAAAATCTCCCCCTCCCCCCCTGTTCTCCAATTCAATTTTTATTGGACTAAATGGCCATAAACAGACAATTTTCTCAAGCATAGAATAAGGCTTACTGGGTCTAAAAGGTCAGAAAGTTAGAAAAAAAAAATTCGAGATTAAAAAAACACAAGTAATTTCTCCCTTAAAAATAAGAATGTGTGTATTAAGTTTGAAGTCTTGGACACTTAGGAGTTGAAGAACTTGGAGGTTAATCAAATGTAACATCTCTAGCTGCAGATGAGGACATAGTCTCAGGCTAAGTTATACGACTTGTTTACTTTTCTAGTTAAGTTACTATTAAGAAAAGGGATTTGCTTTTCCATTGTTTACCAGCATCTGGTCAACCTCTTTTCTTTGTATTAGTCACTAAGAATTGATAGTTATATTTGTGGTCTGGAACTTGTAAGTGTGCAGGGCCTTAAGGCATGCTATCTCTGGCTTTATCTTAGTTTTTTTTCAAGTAGTTACACTTATTTTTCCTTTTCTGGAATTTGTTGCTTTTCATCTTGTCATATTTTAATTTCATTATTAAACTACTTCCTATAATGAGGTAGTTATAAATAAAATTAACAAATAAAATTAAATACTTTTAAAGGCCCCTTCCAATTCTGACTTTCTGGTTTTCTAGAAAATTAGGTAGTTAAATATGTGTGTTTTAGGTATTAAGTTTAACTATAATTTAGTTACTGAAATATATGAGTTGTTATAAAGCAAGTGATCAATCAGAAAGGGTCCAGTCCTGTATTGGAGAGCCATGATGATAGTCTAGCATTCCATAATTCACATATCCATTTCATCAGAGTTTTCCTAGAAGCATTGGTTTCATCCAAGATAAATTCTTTAGGGATGTATCAAAAAAAAAAAAAAAAAGGTCAATAATGAGTAAGTGAGAAGAATCTAGAGACAGACTCTCTGGGTTCAAACTGACAGGCTCTGGGATTTATAAAATCCTTGACCTTGAGAAAACTACTTAAACATTGTGAGCCTTAGTTTCTTCATATGTCCAATGAGCATAATGATAAATACAGTACTATTATTTGGGAAGTAGTAAATGGGATAATGGACAAGCTATTTGTAATGGTGCCTGGCACGGCTCAGTAAATGTTCACTTTTATTGTTAGCAGATGATTATGAGGCACCACGAAAAGGCGAAGAGTGAGTGACACCAAAAATGATAGCATGTTTTCTGTAGGAAAAACCTAGAGGCCTTTCTCCAACTGCTCAACAGTAGCTGTCAACTTTTCTAGCACTTGTGATCAACTGGGCAGGGAAGACTAGGAGTAAATGCCAGTTTGAAATGAACTCTTGTCTTCCCTAACATCCCACTGAAGCTTTACAAAACTGGTATCAAATTGCCTGTTGAGCCAAAAGATAAAGGTGGCTAGTCATTAAGGCTTTGGATGGCTTGAGATTCAGAACTATTGGTTGGGGCAGGAAGGCTGTGGCCCCTGCTGATAGTCATCACTGTACAGGAAGCAATGCCAGAGACCAACTCAGCCCTCCTAACACAGGTCATATGCGAACATCTGACTGTCAGAGATGACAGATGAACCAGTCTCAAATTGCTGACGGAGTACAAAACCCCAACTGAGGAAATGGGAAGGCTAGCAGATGTCCAAACATCAGGGATATCCCGATCATCACAGTAGGGTCCCCTTCTCTTAACTGACTCCAGAAATCTGTCACACAAGTATATGGCCAAAATGAACGGTCTGGTCACCTTAGCATCATCATTAAAAAATGAACACCAATAAAGTCCGTGCAACAAAAAGTATCCTTAACTTCCAGAAGGGGAAAAAAAATAAGAGTCTCAAAGTATAAATCGTATCCTACATAAACGTCAATGGAGATTGTACATCTGGAACAAGGAATGCAGGGGGGCTGTGTGATTTTTATGTGGGGCCCGAATCACTGCTTCCTAGCACTAGTTAGTTCAGCTGAGGACACCATGCATTACCTCCTCTGCACTCACTCAAAGCTGAACGCTTAACAGGTACCCAGTAAAGACCTGGAGATGAATCAGGATTTGGAAGGATACCATTCCTTCTGGACAGGTACATTTCCACACCGCTGACTGGCAAAGCTTACTGAATCTGAAAGCACAGAAAATTAAAAAGAAAAATAACCTAGAAACACACAAGTAATTTAAGATTTTTTTTAGAGGGTTATATTTTTGGTTTGCAATAGAGAAAAATCCATACTTTTTCCTAATGAGTGTAGGTATGTGTTATCTTTAGTGGTAACTACACAGTCTAAAGAAAACATTTTTGATATTAGAACAAAAAATATTTTCTATAAAAATAGAATGCTTCCAAATCAAAGTCTCTAGTGCACATGGTAATGTTAAAAATAGACAAGTCTAGATGGGTACTGCTGACACTTTGGGCTGAACAACGGTTGGTGTGGGGAGCTGTCCTCCATACTGTAGGATGTTTGGCAGCAGCCCTGGTCTCTAACCACTAGATGCCAGTAGCTCCCCTCAATCCCCAGAGTTTTGAGACCCAAAAATGCTTCCAGACATTATTAAAGGTCCTTAGAGTACAAAATTGCCCCTAGGTCTAGAAGACAATTTCATCAATCATATCAAAGAAGAATAAGTGGAGTATGTATGTGTGTGAACGTGTATGTATGTCAATCATGCATTCATAGGTTCAAATACACCTTTAGAACAAGTCTCATATTCGAGAAACAGTTTGGTAACACACAGTGCAAGGCAGGGAGCCATGGTGTACCTAATGTGCCACAGAACTATAAGATGATGTGCTTTTCCTTTAAGAGGGCAGGGGTGGCTGCTCTTCTATGCCACCTCTGTTATCTCCAAGGGTGCGTAATCTGGCCACACACTCTACACAGAGAAGTGGGCATTGTCATCCCAGCAGGGGAATGGTTGGCTTTTGAGCCCTATCCTTTACCTTTAGGAGTAATTTACTAAATCTCTCAAAATTTCACTACGTATGAACTGGGGATAAGATACCTCTCAGGGTCACTGTGATGTTCCACGTAACAAGGTCGGACCAGTGGCTGACACAAAAGCACTTGATAAAGGCTTAGAAAATCTATGGATGGCACAAGTAACAAAACAATAAATACAGTGTTAATCCCCAGGCAAAGCAAGTTTTGAACTTGCACGATGAAGAGGCCTGAAGGAGGCACTTCTGCTAACAGCTAGAGAAAGCGAAGGCCCTCTTGAGTGAGGAGACATAACCGACACTTCTGAGCACGGGCCCAGGGAGCTCTGCAACACCTAGCTGTGTGCACTCGATCGTGAGTCACCTCTAGGGTACAAATGTCTGTAGTTTAATTCCTGTTCAGTCACCATCCATCTCCTGTTCAATTGGCCTGAATTTTTCCTCATAGCTCTGTGAAGAGCAGCAAGCAAGAATCCTTGTGATACCAGAGATAGGTATTAATTATCTTTCTGTGAAATCACCACAGAAATGTGTTCACAGATGAGAAAGGCTTACAAAGTTTCCCTCTCCTGAATCTGAAGAGTGAACAATAATATAGTGACTCAGAATGAGACCAGTTATGAAGAAGAGGGGCAGACTAGGTTCTAAGTAAAATTATACTAGGGTTTGAGTCCCAAGTCTGGGTCTAATGCAAACTCATTTTGTTACCTTAAGGCAAATCACTTATGTAGTTATTTTTGCCAGGTGATTAATGCGTGTGCTGTCTCCTCATGAAGGGTGTTGTAGGGACAGAAAATAAGGCATCTCCTAAATCACTCTGGTCCAAGGTCACCGGCCTCCTTGCTCTTCTTGAACACATTGGGCCCCAGGGACTTTGAACCTGCTCTTCCCTCTTTCAGGCCTGATACTCCTTCTTCCAGATGCCTGCATGAAACGTAATTCCAGTGATGCTCTTGGAGATGCCTGATCTAAAATGTAAACCTCAGTCCGATGTTTCACATGCTTGGTTTGACTCCTGCCTGGTTCAGCTTCTCCTCAGCTGTTTTACTGTCTAACACTGTACATGTATTACTTCTTTACTTTTTTTTTTTAATCTATTTCCCACACTAAAATAGAAGCTTCCCGATAACAGGATTTATTGTCCATTTTGTTCAGCTCTTGCCTAAAAAAAGGACTGATACATAGCAGGTCTTCAATTAAAATTTGCTCAAAAATATATTTGACCATGAGTCAAATTAAGCAGAAAAAAAATCATAACTTCCTCCAACCTCAAACTCCTCTTTGACTATGAATTCTGCTGAAGAATAACATGGACAATCAAGAATTTTACTTGACTGACAACCTCTTTCACTCTTTCGGTGTCAGCCTCGCCGTTTCTCAGCCATTTCTAATAAACTCTCTTGCTAAATCAGAAAAACAAAAAAAAAGAATTTTATTTATGTGTGGTCAATTTGAGATTCAGTTAGAAACAAGAAGTTATTTTGGTAATAGAAGCAGTTATGCCAAGGTCTGACATTACAGTCAAGTTCTATGTCTTAAGTCATAAAAAAAGTGGTGCCTAAAACAAGAATGTGTTATTCCTTCCCTCAAATCTCTGAGCTTTCCACATCCATCTATTTGCTTGTGTAGGGCAATCAGCATTTATTTATCTTCTTCATATAAGAATTAGGTTCTGTCTCTAGCTCAAGTTCTCATAATTTACTTTCACAGCTGCTTTCTACTATTATCCCCATTTTACAGATTGATAAACTGAAGCTAAATAAAATCAAGAAACCAGGTTAAATATATTTCTCAAGGTGATACCGCTTTGTAGTTGTTTTTTACTTATTTTCGCCAGAGTAAATCCTTTTGTTAAAAGGGTTGGATGTTTTTTTCCAACCCTTTCTGTTCTGTCACTTTCTTGCTGTCTGGCCTTATGCAACTTACTTCATCTGTGTGCGCCTTTGGTTTGCTCTTCTACTTAAAAGTGATAATGATACAAGCAAATACTCCAAAGATAGCTTTTTGTATCTCCTGACTTCCCTGACAACTCTCAACATTTCCTCGAGGCCCCCTTCACTTCAGGAGACACCTGCAAATTCCAGAGGTCAGCAAACAGGCTGTACACCTGCCCTGCTTTGCTAGTGCAGCCCAGAGAATGCTAGTCACATCAACCGCTGATTTCAATCAGAAAAGAAAAATAACACAAAACAGAATTTAAAGGAGAAAGGGAGATTAAAACATCTAATATTGAAAGAAAATGCCAAACACATCAGAAGGACAGTAATCTTTTTAGCATTACATGGAAAGGAAAACAGAGAATTTATTTCAAGGCAATGAAAAAAGAATAGGTCCTTTTTTCTCTTTTGAATGAAGCTGCCACATGGCCTCGTTCTCTCTCGTTCTC
>PVKE010006877.1:33154-52829 GCA_004027555.1 Craseonycteris thonglongyai
AACACAAAACAGAATTTAAAGGAGAAAGGGAGATTAAAACATCTAATATTGAAAGAAAATGCCAAACACATCAGAAGGACAGTAATCTTTTTAGCATTACATGGAAAGGAAAACAGAGAATTTATTTCAAGGCAATGAAAAAAGAATAGGTCCTTTTTTCTCTTTTGAATGAAGCTGCCACATGGCCTCGTTCTCTCTCTCTCTCTCTCTCTCTCTCTCTCTCTCTCTCTCTCTCTCTCTCAATGGAAATTGGAAATGGGAAAGTTTCCCAAATAATTTTAGATCAGTCATGAGTTCATGTGGTTTTGACATCATAACTCTTGTCATGTTACCATGCCAACAGGCAGTGAGGAGCTCAATGCTTTCTAAAGATATGGAAATTTCAAGCTTAAATGACATTCCATTCTCCATGGGAGGAACACTAACAATATCGCCAACTATAAATAACAAGGCTGCCAAAGCGCCCTCTCACCCACATTCCCTTGTTTCTTTCAATGAGCACTGAAAATATGCGATCTATTTTGGAAACAAAACCTGAACACCCACTTCTCTAAATGGAGGCCCCGGGTGTAATAAGTTACATGACTCTTTATCGATGCTCTTGGAATGAACCAGCACATTAGCTAGACACCCCCAGCTCTTACACCACCTGTAACATCACCCTAGTGTATTCAGTTTTGATTCCTTCATTTGTACTTAGAGGTAAGGATGTGTACATGTTTGAGTACTGTTTCCACAACTGTGAAAAATGTACAAGTTAGAGTGTCTAAAAGAAAGGGGCACATGTAGCAGAAGTTAGAACGAGGCAAACTATGGTCACTGTTGCTCTTTAAAATAATCCCAGAATAAACATGCCAAGTCATCCAAGGTGTGCTATGTTCACGCTCATCACTTGTGTTTGACAGTTTGATCAGCTCTGTTTTTGTGTGTGTTTCCTTTCGAACTTATTGGCTATCAGGTACCAATACAGAGCAAAAACAGAACCTGTACTTCCTCTGTGTCAAATATAGCACTGAATCAATGGTAATCAACCTTATACTTCATGGATTCTTTGATAATAGCAACAAACAAACAAAGGCAAAAAACAATAAGAACGTGTTTTGCTGTCTTTGTGTGGTAGTCCCTAGACTTTGAACCATTACTGTAAACAATGCCTGCTAGTATTCACGCCCTTGTGTGGTCCACTCCCTTGAATCTGGACAGCCCTGTGACTTGCTCTAACCAAAGAATGCTTTGGAAGTCATGCTGCACTGATTTGGAGCCTCTGTGCTTTAAGAAGTCCTGGTGTCTCCTGCCTTTGTGCTGTAAGAAGCCCAACCTGGCCCTGAAGAGAAGCCATGTAGAGAAGCACTGAGATCCCCAACAAAAAGTCCCAGCTGAAAGCTAAGCCAGCGGCTACAATGCACTTGCCAGCCTTGCTTCCACGAACAGGAACCGCCAGGCCCAGTAGATCCACCCCAGCTGACATACAGGTGGGTGGCTCCTGCCAAGCAAGCCCTGTACAAATCACAGAATTGTGAGTAAAGAAATAAAACAGTGGTTATTTTATGCCATGAAGTTTGGGGACAGTTTGTTCCACAGGACTGTGGGATCATAAGTATCACCCATTTGTTAAGGAAGAAGTACAGTGTAGCTCTTCAGGAAGACAAACCTGAGATAGCAAGTTCCTCTGAGTTTGCTTTGCAATGATGCAATGGCACTAAAGCCCCAGTTTCTACAACTGAAAAGAAGGGAAAACAGTAATACCAAATTCATAGGTGGCTGAAAGGAGTAAATGAGGTCATCCATGTAAAGTACTTAACAAATCACTTACCTTAGGATTAGCACCTAATATGAGCTATGCTTTTGTTGTTTTCCTAGACACTGTGGAAATAACAAAGATTCACTCTTGAGAAAATGTCAATGAATCCAGGAAACAAGAGAGAGACACATGTAAAACAATTAAAAACAAAATAGGGAAATAGGATGATATTAATGGTACTATTATTTTATATGTGTGTCTTGAGGAAGAGAGAAGAGATGAGGCCACAGAAAGTGTATTTTTGAGTGGAAAGTTAGGGGAGAAGAAAAAATCTGGCTATGCCCATAGATTTGATTTTGAATGTATAAGAAATGCTGAACAAAGGCATACAGGAGAAAGTCATGTTTGTCATCCTTATTAGTCAAGGTAAAACAACAGAAAATAATGGAACCCAAAGTTGGACTGACTAAACTCCATGGCACTGTGCATCTTTCCAAAGAGAAGAAATTGAATTCCTCGGCCAGTGTTTCTAATCCCAGTCTAATCAGTTAGACTACAGAAGCCGTTTGTGTAAATGTCCTTGCTAAATTGATAGAATCCAGGAAGAAGGCCAAGAAGTTTCACAGATGCATTAATCTTAGAAAGAAATAATGTTGTTAAGTCGTGGTACCACCTGGAGTGTTCCCATGACCTGAGTCGTGATTTCTGCCACACTTCCCGGTTGCCCACTCCACGTGTGACTTCCATTTTTTTTTTTTTTAGATGTTTGCACCTAGATTTCATGGTCAACTTTCATCACAAGATGAAAGGATGTCAAATTGCTTTCCTAACAGTAATTTACTGGAGCTCTCAATCCACTGGTATGGCCTGCCGCCTGTTATTATTGTATTGCATACCCAGCAGAATGGAATGCCTAGGGAAACCTCCCAGTTGCAAGTGGAAGGTAGTAATATACTTAACAGGGATGCTGTGGATCCTGGAATCCACTTGGAAACAATTTTCCTTTTCTCCATACAGGGCAAAATGTGCATCCCAGTAGATGGTAGCCATGGGCAGCCTGGACCATCCAGAGGACAACAGGACACTCAGAGGCTCAGGGTTTACTGACTGAATTTCAACTGCCTAGAAGACCAGGAATACTTGGAATTCAGTTCCAAGAAAAATACAATAATTGGCTATAATGAACAGATAGAATTACTTCCCCACGCACTTCTAGAGACTTTTCAAGCAGTCTCACTTCAGTGGCGTGGAAATGCATCCATGACCCAGAAAGACGCTGGCACAGCTGTGAAGCTCACGGACTGTTGGGGGAGCCTTTCCTCTTGCCTTCCCCAACTATGCTTCCATTTCCCACAGCCCATTCTTGTCATCTGAATTCCCTTTCTCTAGCTGCTCATCTCAGCTCTTCACTTGCCAACTTTCAGGAAAGGACTTATTTCATGAGGGCCTCAACCCTTGCTCCTCCTAGGAATGCATACATCATCAGTGTCCAACCTTTTGCCTTCCCTGGGCCACACTAGAAGAAGAATTGTCTTGGGCCACATATAAAATACACTAACAATAGCTGATGAGCTAAAAAAGGTCGCAAAAAAAATCTCATAATGTTTTCAGAATTTGTGTTGGGCTGCATTCAAAGCCGTCCTGGGCCACAGGTTGGACAGGTCTAAAGTTCACTTTTACTATAGAAACCCAAACCTTTTACAAACTTAAATGAAGTAAGAGTAGAAAAGCAGGTGGTGGGATAGTACTTTGGTATCTTTCAAGTTATATCATCTAATAAATTAGATCTACTTACTCTTATGCTAATTCTTGCTCATGCCAAATCAATGCATTTATTGGTCAAAAAAAAAAAAAAAGACATTTTTGGCATGGTATATAATCTTAGAAAACTCAAAGCCAAACAAATATCTTGCACTGAATTGTAAAGCTTGAAAAAGCTGTTCCATTTTAGTTGATTGTACACAGAGATGAATATTGTATCTTCTATAATCACTGGACAAGAGTGAAAGGACAAGCAACCAAAGCGAAGGAAGAGAGTAAGAGAGCAAAGATGTAGGTTCTGAGAGTTCAGAGTGTCCTGTGTCACAGTGCCGAGGCTCTAAGCCTGAGAAGCAGCAAAAGTATCTTTACCTGTTTCTAGGTGGGCTCCTAAAACTACCTCCTGGTAATTTTCTTATGGTCTCTCAATGTATTTGGAAACATTTCTATGTCTGAAATAAGTATCTGAAAAGGCAAATAATAAAAAACTGTAATTAATTTTGACCCCTTTCTTTTGAAAGCATTATGAACATGGATTGGATAGGACAGTCCTCTCTTTCATCACTTGCTTAGGCAAAGTGCTTAGTAAATTAGCTTAATCAAGAACAAATGTATATAATTTGCTGTCCTTGAATTTCAAAAGAGTGATCTTTAGAGCATGGTGCTCCCAAACCAGGCACGAGGGACGGTTAGCTTAGTTTGTTGTCACCAAAAATATTGAGCTCAAACCATGGTCAATTGCTTGGTAAATGTGTGCCCCACTTGTTCATATCAAAATTGTTGTTGTTGTTGTTATTGTTAGTGTTGCTAATTTTATGGTTTAAACTGAATTTAGCATGTGTTGGTGGTGGTATTAATTTCATGGTTTAAACTGAATTTAGCATTTGTTGGTGATGTACGAGGAAAGCCAGTATCTTGTAGTCATTAGACTTTGTTCCTGAAGCCAACAGTCTGAACTTCACAGCTAGTTCTGTCATGTAATAGATACTGTGCCCATGAACAAACTACTTAACCTCCCTGAGCAATACTCCATCATCAGGAAAAAAAAAGGGTTTATTACGCTCAACCCTCTCTTCTAACACATAAAAAGTACCTTTAAAAACGTCAGCTATTATTATGACATAAAACACTGACAAATATAAAATTAGAACAGTATCTTTTTCACAAAAAGTTTTTATCTCAAAAGATTTTTTTTTTTTTTTTAAGAAAGCAAGATTATCCACTGCTGTTTAATAAGAAATTTGTTTCAGGAAGACAAAGGGAGAAAATAATTTTGTTTAGAAGTGAGAGTGAAATAGATCAGGGGCATTAAGATATATGGCTCCTAGGACTTAGGGGAGAGTTCACAGACATGCTCTCAGAAAGAATTCTACACTGTGGCATGACTGCACATGCTAGGCTGTCAGAGAAGGAAGGAGGTTTTTGGCAGGACTAACAAAGACAGAGTATGGACTCCTCACCTTTTCAAGGGAAATTACATAATGCATGTATTTTCCCAGGTAGAGAAGCAATATTAGGTTCCACTCAAGCTGTGTACTAATACTGCAAGGCAGTGAAAGCCAATGAAGTTAGACAGAGGAGGAGAGTGAGAAATGGGTACTTTGGGAGGTCCAGGTAGTGACAAGACTTAGTGACGAGTGTAGATGCAGTTGCCGTGGGAAGTGTGATTGGAAGCAAAGCTGCCAGGATCTTTGTGTCAAGGGAAGAATCTGCACAAGTGAAAAGCAGCCAGGATCTGGGAGGATGCAGAAATATGAGACCTAGGCAGAAGGCAGCAAATATGCAGAACTAATCTCATTCTATATTCCCCATGCCTGACTTGGGGAATGTTTGGGAAGCTGCTGCTTTTCACCTGTCAAATAAACTTGAGAGGTCTGTAATTTTCTGATTTCAACTCTCTAGAGTAGAGAGCAGTTGGTTGTTAAACCCAACATATCTGCCACAAGCTGGTACCCTGTGAGGCTGGGCTGGCAATTGTCCCAAGGACAGAAGAGGTAGAAAGATGATCATTAATGAAATATAGAATAGGACTGAAGCAAGGAAGGAATTCAAAATCTACAAGAAGAATGAGCGTGCCATGTAAACATTGGTACTTCAACTCCTTTGAAAGGTAAAGACAAACACGTGACAGGACTAATCTACAGATGCTAAATCATGGGAGAAGATGGAAGTTTTTGGCACTTGGACTTTTATCTTTTTTGTACACATCTCTATTATTTTTTTATTTAAACCTATTTTATTCATTATTTTATTCTTTCACTAAGATGTACTCATTATTTCAATGTGTCTGGTAACGTACTGTTTCCTGAGGATGCATTAGTGAACAAATTCCCTGTCCTCATGAATCATGTTTTACCAGGAATGTTCTAAATTAGGGGTCTCCAAACTACGGCCCGCGGGCCGGATGAGGCCCACGAGGCCCTCTCATCCGGCCCATGGAGACCTTTTTATCTGAATAAAATAATATTAAATAAATAATTAAAAATAACATCTATGTTTCGATTCTTTTTTATTTGGACCTTGAGTGTGTAGTCGGCCCCCAAACTGCTGTTTGATAGTTAATGCAGCCTGCGGGCTGAAAAGTCTGGAGACCCCTGTTCTAAATAGTGGCGATCTGTCAGCCTGTGTTTTGAAACTGAAATTAACCAAAATGTGGAACACAAGATCCAGCTGACTCTATATAGGCAAATAATATGAATAAACTCTGTTTTATTTTGTTTTGGTGTATTTTTTAAACTGGGGTAAAATTCACATAATATAAAATTTACCATTTTAAAGTCAACACAATTCAGTGGCATTTAGTACATTCACAATGTTTGGAACCATGACATCCACCAAGTTGCAAACATTTTTATCATTCCAAAAGGAAACCCCACACCCACTGAGAGCATGCTCCCCATACCCTCCTTTCCCTAACACCTGAAAACCACCAACCTGTATTCTGTCTCCATGCATTTGTCTACTCTGGCTATCTCATATGAAGGGACTCATATGATATATGATCTTTTGTGATTCTCTGCTTTCATTCAGCATAAGGTTTTCAGGGTTTGTCCACACTGTAGCACATAGCAGTTCTACATTCCTGTTTAATAGCTAAATAATGTTCCATTGCCTAGACATCCCAAATTTATCCATTCTTCTGTTGATGGACATATGGGTTGTTTCCATTTTTTGGCTATTTATTGCGAACAATGCTGCTATAAACATGTGTGCATATGTACCATGTTTTTCCATGCATAAGACAATATTTTGTCTAAAATTGTTAGACCAAAAACTGGGAGTTGTTTTATATATGGGAGCCATCTACGTATTGACTTCTTATATTGGGTTAGAAAAGTAGGGGTCATCTCATACATGGAGACATCTTATGCATGGGAAAATATGGTATTTATTTGAGTGCCTATTTTAAATTGTTTTGAGTATATACCTAGGAAGGGAACTGCTGGGTCATGTAGTAATTTTATGTTTAACTTTTGAGATAACTCCACAAACCACTGGGATTATTTGTTACCGTAGGATAAACTAACTTATCTCGATTGATCCATCATGGTGAAGCACTGGGATTTTTATTCTGTAGGGTTTGGACAGAAAAATGACATGCTTTTATGTGTATTTATTAAAAGGTCACCCTAGCTGCTATTTAGAGAATTGACCACCAATGAGACAACAGAAGAAGCAGAGAGACCAGTGAGTAACAGTTTAGGAGGTGACACTGGGCCATTGGTGAACACGATCAGATTAGAATATTGTGAAGGAAGTCTCTATAAGACCTACAGATGGACTGAACACAAGATGTGAGGCAAAAAGAGACCAGCATAACTCACAGGTTTGGAGCCTAAGAACCTGGGCAATTTGTGGTACGTGCACTGAGATGAGGGGTACTAACTGAGATGAGGGGTACTAGGGAAAAAACAGTTTAAGAGGAAACAGTCTTGATTAAACAATGATTCAGTCTTAGACATACACAGTTATACAGTTTAATGTATGTATTTGGCACCCTCTAGAGATCTCAAATGGGCAGTTACACACACACACACACACACACACATACACACACACGCATACCTCAGAGGAGAAGTTAAGGCTGGAGTTATAAACTTGGCAAGATCAGTGGTCAAAGGCATTTAAAGCCTTGGGAATAAATAGAAGGGACCTGCTAAGAAATTAGTATAGAAGAAGAAGAACCTGGCACTTCAAAATTTAGTAGTCAGGTGCAGAAGAAATTCTAGGAAAGTGAGTATATTAGGGGGGCAAAAAAAAAACAAACAAACAACAACAACAACAACAACAAAACATTGGAAGCTGTAGTATCTCAGGAGGAAGAAAGGAGTGAAAGAAGAAAGTTTCAATAAAAGCATACCAGTCTCCTGGCTTGATTGCTGCTATAAGTAAAATATACCATAAACAAACAACAACAACAACAACAAAAACGATATCACATATTGAATTGGCAAGATGGAGGTCATCGATGCTTTGAAAAGAGCAATTTCCATAGAGTTACAAGGACTAAAAAAAAAATTCTTTTTTCTCTTTCCTTCTTTCCATGAACACAGGTATGTTATTTTTCTGAGAACTCTTAGGGTTAATGATATAGGTGTAAAGAGTCCAACACTGGGGAAGCCGGGATGGCTCAGTGGGTTAGGTGCTCACTTTGCAGCACCAGGGACCGAGGATCGAATCCCGGCCCCGGCCCGTGCGGAACCATATGCTGAACTGGGAGCTCCCCTAGTTCAGTTCTCTCTCTGTCTCTGTATCTCTCCCTCTCTCTCTCCTCTGTCTAAATAAATAAATAAATAAAATATATTAAAGATTAAAAAAAAAAAGTCCAACACTGTATATGTAAGATATGACTAAGAAGAACATAACCACCAAGAGCTAGCAAAAATAAATAAATGTCTACTCTAAAAAATACATGCTGTTTTGAACATGGTTCCAGACCTCAATAAATGACCTGAAAATAACTCACTATAGAAAAATTAATGGGTTGCTAATACTGATTTTGATATGAAAGATAACAAATAGTATGAGTCTAGAATTCCTAGGGCAGAAACCAAAAAAACAAACATTATTTACTGCCACTAATTATTTTACTTTTACGTTTCAAGATACCAATATTTTTAATATTAAAACTTGTAAGTAGGTTTTAGTGGACAGTATATATTACGAACATCTACCATACATGACTGTCCCAATAATGTATTACTTAAGACTATAAAGGCATGGTCAATGTGTCAAATCTAGATAGTAGAGTCCAGATAAAATAATGATTTGCAATTATAGAAAATATTTTATGCTTTTTAATAACAGGACAATTCTGACCCACATACTCTATGTCCCATTCCCAAGGGATGTCTGATCATTTTGAAAGTTTGGAGTTTAGCATATGTCAAGGCACGCTAAATATCTCACAGCCTGGCAGAAAAAGGTTGCATTTGACTTCCAATGTCATTTAGTTTGAGCTCTCTTTCAGTAGGAGCCCTCCTACGACGTGTTACAGGCAGTAACTTGTCATGTACATGCCATAAAATTATGAACAGGCAGTCAAAGGAAAATGACTCCTCAGTGACTTGAACAGAGAAAAAAAAAATCTTAGAATTAACAATGCTTCAGAATGTCAATCAAGCTCAGGGATTCAATTCTGACAATTCCCAAAACATCACACCTAATGGAATTTTACTTACAGTTACGTATCCTCTGCCACTTAGTATGGCTTCCTGAGGTCAAATTTTGGCAACTCGCCCACACGAGGGACGCATTAAACCATGTCGCCTAGTTTAGATTAGAGACTGGGAAAAAGATCTTGTTGGATCACCATGGAAATTTTCCCATCACCTTTCCTGAGAGTGTTCAGGTAAAATGAAGAGGGGAGATGAAGCTGGTGGGATATGTGTGTGAGGGATGATGGATTAAGGTGAACAGGATGGTCTCACATCACATTGGTCTAAAAGCACCACTATTTGTGATCATACACATGTTTCCTCAGTAACTTTCATAGTTCCTATTTACATCATCTGGAAAATTACCTTACCTCTCTCAAATGTATTCTTTAGAAGAAAGGCATGGAATAAGTTACATATCCTTTCATAGACTAGAACCCACGAAGATTTGGATTATTAATTAGAGCAACTGGAAGATTCTGATGATATTTTCAAAGAAAGACCATAAAAAAGTATTTTCTCTCACAACTTGTGAGAAGCGACAAGTAATATACTTTGTTGACTTTAAACTTTTTCAAACTTGCATTTGAATGTTGGTTTTGCCATTAGTAAATATAAGCAATAATGTGAAGACCCTGGGTAAGTGCCTTAAACTCAATGAGCCTTAGTTGTCACAGCTGAACCATGAGATCATAAGGCCTGTCTCAAGGTCACTGTATGGATTAGATGAAATGACTGTGAAGATCTTGGCCCATGGCAAAGTGTCAGATCACATTAATTTCCTCTCCCTCTTCAATAAGATAAACATAATTTGAGTGGGAAGAGAACAGAAGTTAAGGAAAAAATCCAGAGGTGGGATTTCTGAGATTAATCAACTAGCAGCCATCTTCTGTCTGTAAAGTTAGAGTCTTATAGCTCATGGGCCCTGAAACACCCAGGCTATTTTTCACTGGTATGATGATTAATTCTACTCTCTTCAAAGACTATTCTCACCTTCCTGGAATGGCCAACAACAAGAAAGGTTCAGATAGTCAGAGCTTTAGGCAGATACAGAAATAGGAAGCTGGCTGGACATCAGTCAGGCAGATCAGTGCTACCTGCTTGCGGATCATCTCTGCCGTGGTCAGCCTGACAGAGGTTTGGCTGTGCCTTATTAAGTCATTTAGGCCATTTCTATGAGCTAAGGCAGGATGCAATGCGTACTGACTTGATCCTCAGGAAAGGGGGCCTTCTGGGGCAAGGTAATGATTCAGCCCCCTGTTTTGCGGGGATAATGTGGCTGGGCTGGCAGTCATGGTATGGATCCTATGGCCCACATTATAGCCATGGCAATTTCTCCTGGCAGCAAAGACAGCTCTGCCCATTGGCTATTAAAATGACCGTTAGAGGTAAAAGTGACAGAAGTCAGTTCCTCATAGCATGACAGTAAAGAGTTACTGATGAGACAATTTGGAATTCAGTGCTGCGGTACATTCTGTGCTTTCATACAAAATGCTATAATCAATCACTGATGGCTGGCAGGGTCCTCTAAAGTGGAATGGGGCACCCACATGCATCACAGGTGTCCTCCCTGGACTGGGGACCCTTCTGTGCTGGGATGAGCTAGTCTGCTGTCCTTGAACGAGTCCTCCATCAGCACCATTTCTGCCTCACATGCAAATGCATATCACTGCTCTGTTGGATGTGCACATGTTCTCACTTCACTTGCGTAAGACTGACAATCAGACAGTACAAAGGAACACATAGACTTCAGGAGAAATGCGGGACTATGAGGCATTTCAACTCCAGAATTAAATTGGATACTGCCAAATATTCATTTAGAATATAAGCTTTAAGGCATGACGTGAAATACAAAGTCTGCACAACATGAATTCACTGTAAGAAGAGTCAAGCCACTATGCTTGGCCCCTGTGGGCACTAGTGTGACCTGCAATCACAATTATCAGACTACCTGAGGGTCCTGCCAAACAAACGTAGCCACTCTTTGACCCTAGCCCTTGCCAGCACAGGTCGTTTTCAACTGTGCTGGGGGTTTATGACATTTAATAAGCAATACAAAATGCCTAAAACAAAATAAAAAATTACTGCATCTCTGATTATTGGCCCATTAACACACCTTGGTCTTTGACAAATATTAAAAAAAAAAAAAATGTAGACAATTTGAATCTAGATTCCAAAAAGAAAAATGGGACTTTAGAAGAAAGCTACTTTTCTGGAGTATGGCTTGGACCTAAGGCCTCAGCAGCTGCAGAATTTCCCTTTTCTGACAGAAACAGACCAAGACACAGTGGCTATGAGTTTACTCCCCACTCTAGTTGCCCAGGTATGGGAAAGCACCTTTAAATTACAGCTGCTGAGACTCCAGATCAATTATCTGAAGTAAAATTTGCTAACTGACCAGGTAAGTTTCCACCCACTCCTTTCTCTGTCAACCCACAAGAATGGTAACAGGGGCGCTTTAAGGTAGACCCAGCCCACCTATTCCCTACATTGCATGTTGTTCTCAAGCCCTTGGCATTGAAAGCAGAAATGTCACTTTGCCTACTAGGCGCATCATGGAGCTCTCTCCCAGGATGATCATTTATTACGCTTGACTGAAAATGGGGGAGCCAGGCCTCAGGCCCTTAGTGACAGTGCTGGGGGCTGCCAGGGGCAGGGCTGGGCTAAGGGAGACAAAGGTCGCATACACAGATGGTTCATGTACCAAGAGTTTGCGGAGGTCAGTGCCCAGCACAGAGTAGAAGCACAGAAAATTGCAGCCAGGCATGCAATAGTACAGTGTACAATCATGAGCCATCAGCATCCCACTTGCACTATTTTTTTAACTCACTATTTTAAAAGTATATCTTGAGACATGCACTAAACTTATTTTCCTATTAATCTCTTTGCTCTGTAACCAAATATCTTACACCCACAAACTAATTCATACAAGAACAAATCTAAGCTCTGTTAAAAAGGCATGGTGTTGATTTTCCGTTTCTAAAGATTTTTCTTTTGAGGCCAGCATGGCCATGTAAAGGTCACTGCATCATCCAGTGATTACTGAATTGGGAGCCCCTCCTGCAAATACATGCTTGTCCTTTAGCACACAGCAGGCAGTAATTCACCCTCACGGGCCAGTGAAACGACTTACACGGTGCAGAGTTCAAAGCAGAGTCCTTGCTTATCGCTCCAGTCAAACAATTTCATTTCTATCGGTGGTGGTTGTACTTCAGATTTTATGGATCCAATGGGTCTAGTGAAATTTTATTACCCTGAAATACAACACGAAGAAAAAAGCTCTGGGGGAAAAAAATCAATATAATGTTTAAGGTCTTTGTTACCTTTATAACCTCCAGTGTTCTTTTACATATAAACTAATAAATCAACCTTTTAACTGAAGATGCATTCTTCAGTGCTTGCTCAATACCAGGTGCTAAGTCTGATCATAAAAACTATCAAGAAGTAGCTAATGGTTTTGCTACCTGAACAAGCTTAGTTAAAGCAGAATCAATTGCAGGACAAGAATATTAATGTTTGCAGGTGTCTTCTGCTGGTTAGCACATGGTAATCCGTTGTTACCGAATGAAGATTGTGGCTTCAAAAAAAATTAAAAGAGGTCTTTTTGTTTTGTTTAAGCTGTACTGGTTTTGCCTGAATTTGCAAATGCATACGAATTAAACTTTTCAAACAGCAAATTCCTGACTTTGGCCACTTCTCTAGTGCATGAGATGTACTACTTGTAACTTTACAGTTGAATCAGCAGAACTGCAAGACAATTTTTCCCACAACCTTCAACAGAATGGCTTTTTCTTATGTCAGGATCTTGGAAATATGACTTGAGTCGATAGTCTCTGGTGGATGTTAAGAAGTAGTGATGAAGATGCTAAGTATTAGAATAAAACTAAAATTAAATCCTTCTACTCATTTTAGTGATGAATATATCTTTCCTCATAAACCTTTTTGACCCAGCACACTCTGAGGGTTGGTAATCTAACTCAGAACCTTCTCAACATGAATTAGCATCATGCAGCCAATTTGAATATTCTGCATTAAATTAAATTAAATGAGAAACAGGTTTGGGAAAGCAGTTCACCAATTTATTATGAACAGAACTTTATAGTTCACCATATAACATAGTAAGTATCATTCAGTGGCTGAGACAAATTGATATGGATCCCATGCCAACCAACTGCCTAGAAGAAAATACAAGGCTTTCCCTGCAAGGAAAAAATATGATCCAGCCAAAAGAACAAATCTCACTGTTTCTGCTTGTGTAAATGGTTTAGAAGAAGCTACAAGACCCGTAATGTCCAAAGCAAAGAAGCACAATAAGATCAAGGGTTACCCTCCTTGTACTATTATCAATGGTATAATTGCTTACTTGATGGTCTCTAATAAATGGAGTTCTTTGTGCACACTCCCAAAGAACTGTACCTTTCAGGGATCCTGTATTTCCACACGAAGGAGGCAAACTATAAAGACTGGCTTTAGTCATTGTCGGGGCAGAAGAAATTTCCCCCTCACCTACTAGGCTCTTTCTGATTGGCCTGCTAATTAAATCAACATGAGACAGACAAACAAGAGAAATCAAGCAATTTTAACTGCATATGTACATATGTGAATCCAATACATATATACATATGGGAATCCCACATACATGACAGAGTCTGAGACCCTACATATCATGGGAGGTTTCATTTTGAGTTAAGGATGAGGTAAGGCACCTGGGACTTCAGAAAAAAGGAATGTCATTCACAAAATAAGAACAGATGTTCAGTAATTAGAAGTTTGCCCTGCCTTATAAATTAGTCATAAAAGTTTATTTCTGGTAAGAACCCTCATTATGAACAAGGCCTCCAATTTGAATTCTTTAAGGGTGAGGTAAATTTTCTGGAGGTCACAGGATCTCAACTGCCTTTAGCTCAAAATAATCCACATGCCAAAGTGGCACATCTGAGGAGGCCTGTTGTGATCTCATTCGGTGGAACTGAAGATGTCAAACAATAATTCAATTTGTGACAATGTTTCTTTGCCTTCTTTAAATGAAGTATAGGCTATAGCATAGTTATAATAACGAGGCTGGGATTGAAAATTTAAAATATTCTCAACCATGTCCAAATGTTTCTTCATTTTGTCATCTATTTTTGATAGAATTACTGGATTGGTAGATTGGGAGTGGGGTGCAAATTCTTCAAAGCTTGCTTATAATAAAAATAAAATGTTATATAACAAATTTGCCCTGCTAATCCAGTGAGCAAGATAGACAAATAGCAGCTAGATCATGATACAGTTGGAATGGATCACATATAGTGTCGATTAATAAATAAGTATTAACTGGGAGGAAGTACCAATGTCAAGTATTGACATGGTCAACATCTGCATTAACCACAAGGTTACTGTGTTGAACAGGTCTGTTGACAAGAGAGCACGCAGGTGTCGACAGAGAAGGATGCAACCAGAACAGACAGCCCAGAGCGGTCAGACAGGAAAGGTCTGCCCTCTCTCCTGCGCCCTCCTCTGTCTCCTGCTGGGAGCTTGGTTGGTCCAGCCCAACAGAATGCTGGTAGACAAAGGGTCAGGCAAGGTGCTTTGTGAAGAACTCAGTCTTTTGAGAACAAAGTAAGACAGATAAGGGTAGAGAATGGAGAGGTTACAAGGAAAGATGGAGAATGACCAGCATAGCACTACTGCATTTCCTTTACAACTGAAGAAGATGGTGGAACTCGGGCTAAATAATTCCCTCAGTAGGAAGGCGTAGTGCAGGGACAGAATTCAGATCTTGGCCTTAGACTCCTCAAATGCTTGGAAGTGCCCAGGACAGAGTACTGCCTGCCTGTCAGGGGCTTCCCTTTCACTGGCAGTTTTGGAGCTGGAGAAGTTGAAAAGGGATTCTTGGGATACATTCTCTCTCTCTCTTTTTAAGATTTATGTCATTGCTTTTGGGAGAAGGTGAGAGACAGAGAGACAGACAGTGACAGAGAGAGAGAAGAGGGGGGGCCCAGAGCAGTCTCCATAACTGTACATCATTATTTGTGACATAGTTTCATTCCACACAGGTGGACGTTGGGCTACATGGGGCAGAAACTGAACTGGGGGCCTCCACACAGGAAGCAAAAACCTTCACTAGCAAGCCATCCCAGTGGATACCAGCTGTGCTGTAGTTCAGCATGTGGGTTCATACTGGCCCAGATTGGGACTCGAACCCAGGACCTCATGATTGTGAGACAGGAGCTCAACCACTGTGCTATCCAGGCTTTCCCTGAAAAGGGACTCTTACCTGTGATGACTGTGTGGATGAGATTTGCCAATTTTCTATACAGAATTCCATGATTCTGTGATTCCAAACTCATCATCTTCCATTACACTTAGTTTTTTCACTTCCTTTCAAACCAAACCACTTTAAATAGCTTCAAATGCTGCAGAATACACATACACAGTAAGTCTTCACCTAATGTCTTCAATAAGTGGTTCTCAGAAACTGCAACTTCAAGTGAAATGATGTATAATAACCAAACCAATTTTATCATAGGCTAGTAGATATAAATAGACAAGGGTTAAGTTCTTATGGTATATTTCTGATCACAAAAACTTCACCAAACTTCTAAATGAATATCCAAAATATTTCTACTAGTAAACATGAAAATAAATGTTTACTATTCAGACACTAATGAAAGATGAATGAAAAACAAGTAAGATAATGATTTTTCAACCTGCTAATTTCAGTTGAGGCTGGCAGGTGGCCAGAGCCTCTCCCAAGCAAGTCAGGGCACCAAGCAAGATCCACCCTGGACAGGATGCCTGTCCACTTCAGGGTACATGTGCTCCCACACCCAAACTCGCTCAGCCTAGGACAGTGCACCTCCCGTGAACCTGCTCAGGATATGGGAGGAAATCGGAATCCCCGGAGGCAACACACACAGACATAGGAGGACATTCAAACTCAACAGAAAGTGACCCCAGCCCAGAATCAATTTTTTTCCTCATCAACAGATTAATGAAACAATGTTGAATGAAACGGTTATCTGAGTACCTGCTCCACTCATGGTAAGAGAAAATTATTCAAGATTCTGTAGACTCTCTGGAAAGGCAATACATTACTATTCTGTCTTTGTAATTCTATCTTTATCTGTCTGCCCTTCAACCTATGAGAATGTCCGGGGAGCAGTCTGTGGTATGTACTGAAATTAGATCACTTGAGACCCATAGAAGTTGGCCATAATTACAAAATAGCCTTTCCTGTCTTTTTTACTGAAACCTTTAAATGAAAGAGTACTTTATACTATACAAGGTATGGTATGGCTCGTAAAAATTGCATGAAAGTACATCTCCTTTCTCAAAATCCATTTCCTCATCATTTTCAACATATAATTATAGAGTGTTATCTTGAAACATAAATATAGCCCCAAGGTATCATAAGATGATCTCATTTTTATAATACGCTAGTAGCACAAATTTGTAAGCATTCTGCTAAAAGGAAAATAGTATGGGTGAGACTAAAATATGAGTCATAAAATATAAATGAAATCTAACTGATTAGGGCAAATACAACATACCAAGTGAAATGTCTTGGAGTCTCAGTGCAGAAAACAGATAAAAATCAACTACTCTGGGGGAAGCCGAGATGGCTCAGTGGGTTAAGCGCTCACTTTGCAGTGCTTGGTACCAAGGATCGGATCCCAGCCCCAGCCCCGGCCCGTGCAGACCCATGTGCTGAACTGGGGAGTGCGCCCAGTTCAGTTCTTTCTCTGTCTCTGTATCTCTCTCTCTCTCTCTCTGTCAAAAACAATAAAAAAATAAATAAAAAATCAACTACTCTGAATAAGTAGGTATTGAAGAAATAGAGAACCTCTCATTGGCCCCTGGTGACAGCCCCATAGATTGTCACAGATTGCTTCACAGCCCCAGTTGCTTCACACTTTGAAACCACTAGGTTTGTTTTTTTGTTGTTGTTTGTTTGTTAGTTTGTACTCTTTTTATCTGGTCATTAGGCTAAAGCTATATAGGAAATGCAGGAATTGCATGTTTCCTCTTATTTGGCAAACCAGTGAGGATGTTTCTTTAAGAACCTGTGATCCAAATGGGACGCATCATCTCTCACTTCCCAACAGAAGCCTGGTGCATAGGCATCATCCTGAAACCTCCACTCTTGCAGATGGGTGGCAGGAGATGATGATGGATGGCCGGTAGACTCACTGATTCTCAGCAGAGGGCAGGTGATTCTGGTGAGAGCAGCCTTGTGATCTCAGGGGAAGTCCCCTGGGACCTCCAGAAATGTTTGCAGGTATATTGCAGGGAGTAGAAATCCTGAGTGAGCAGGGGAGGGCAAAAGTCATATTTATTTCAAGTGTTTGTTTGTTTGTTTTTGTTTTTAATTGTAATATTCTCTATGGCCTGTCAGCTGAAATCAGGATACAGGTTTCATGAAGCACATTGACCTAAATAAAAGGCCATCTCTTCTCTGTCTTTCAAGATCTTTCCTAGAATACTACCAAATCATAGCATAAAATTTCCCTTGGCTGTTCTGAATTATCTGGCTTCTATAATTTAACATTAAACTATTTTTAAGGGTAGAAAGCTCTTAAATCACAATGGAGGAAAGACATCAAAGCTGGGGAGGGGACATTTACCAGGGTGATGAGACCTAAACATATGGTGATGCAAATATTGAATACTATGCCCTACCTTGCAAAATCTGACATAGCAAAAGCTCCCACACACCTATGAGAAAACTATGTGCTTTATACTAACATTCTAAGAGTCAGTGCAGCTTCCACATTGGAATTAAAAGACATCTACGAAATTATGATTGAAATAGGCTTGAGAAAGCATATTATGAAGACAACTGAACATCATTTTTATTTTTTTGACAAAAAAGGCATTTCCTTTGAAGTAGATAAACCAACTTGGAAATAGATTTTAGGTTAAATATAAAAAGTGTTGGCTCTCATAAATCTTGTATGTCCTCTGTATAACAATGATAGTGAATAGAAAACCAGCAGGTTCAAATCAAAAGAAGGGGGTTGAAAACCCAGTTTATTCTTTGCCTCCTTGCATAATCATCACAGACCTTCACTTTTAGACATGTAGGCTCTGAATTTAAGTGACAGGTATGCAGAATGTAATTAATCCAGATCTTTTTCTTTTTGTTCCATTTGTATTGGCTCTTGAACCTTGCAGTGAAATAACCTATCAAGAGAAAGTTGCCATGACTAATTATGCTTTTTGAAGAAATTAGATAATTTGGGTAGCAGAAAAGTCTAAGTAACAACCAGATGAGGTCAATAGCACTATAAATGGAAAATCTTTATATGACTTCTCCATCTGTGACATCTGTAAATGAAAAAGAAGGATGACAGGAGTCAAGAAAAATGGATTTGAAATCAAGGGTTTGGAGTGGGAGAGCTGAATTTAATCCTTTAAATCATGGGACAAAAGGTAAGTTGAATTCTTTTCTGGCTCAATTATAATGTGGTACACATACACTACTGCTCCATAAGGTTCTAGAAGAACAAGAAAAGGAATATAAAACATGATATTGGACATCATTCTAACTACTTGAATCAAAAATTAATGAGTAAGCTTTGAACTAGTAATCATAGAGGTTGAAATAATAATGAGTAACATGTGTTGACAGTTTTATTCATGCCAAACAATTCATTCATCACAGTAACCCCCAAATTGGTTTCTGTTAGTTTCTCATTTTACAGATAAGGACACTGAGGCCACAGTCACACAGCAAGTTGATGGCAGAACCCTGATCCAGCAGTATGCATCACATTGCAGGACCTACATTCCACCCCAACAATCAATTCTGCCCTGTGAATAAGTTCCATTTCCCCAGTTTATCTAGAAAAATACTGGTGCAAAGGTGAAGTTCTAGCAACTTCTCTGTGTGGGCTTTCCCTGTTGACATAGAAAGAAGTCAACAGCAGTGAAACTTGAGTACAGGAAATATAGGGATGAGAGGACGTAGAGCCAAAAAAAGCTGTCATGTGAACTTAAAGGCACAAACTGTCATGTTCATCTTTGTGCCTCTCTTGTCTGGAATTGCAAAGGCAGAATGTTCCATTCATGTTCTTTCAGTGAAAATTATGCAAATTGTTTTCAATCAAGGTTCAGTGAGAGAAATGGTTTCAGGGAGATGTGCCAAGTGTAAGAGGTGGTGAAAAGTGGACATCTTCCCTCATTAGAGGCTGAGGATAAGCTCATGAGGAAGGGTGGCCTTTGAGAAAGGACTTAAAGGACAGAAAAGATGAAAGTGGAACTAAAGGTCAGCATGCCTAAAAGCCGAATACTCTGTCTTGTCTTAAAAGAAACTCGGAAGAAAGGAGTCATGTTCATTTTTAGGGCTTTAGTTTCACAAGGCTATATCCTGAGTCATCACAAAAACAAAAACAAACAAACAAACAGAAAAACCTTATCATTATCAGGAAGACTATTAAGAATTTTAGGGGATGCAGAAATAGCTCAGCAGGTTGAGTAACTGGGGTCCAGGGATCAAATCCCAGCCCCAGCAAACCCATATGCTGAATGGCAG